>JAKUCM010008523.1:0-43830 GCA_023374145.1 Lepidium sativum | reverse complement strand
ACTTTGTGTGCAGGGAATGGTCGAGGTGATTGAGTACATAGTGGAGCAAATGCACCGTGAGAAAGTGAGTCCAGATCCAACGACATGCCATTATGTTTTCACTTTCTATATGGAAAATGGGTATCGTGCCACAGCAATAGAAGCTTTGAATGTTCTGAGCTTAAGGATGCTCGACGAAAAAGACAAAGAGACTCTTCTGGAGAAGAAAAGAGAGCTTGAGGAAAAATTCATCATGAACGAAGACCCTGAAGCTGAAAGAATGATAATTGATATGTTCAGAAACTATGAGTAGCATCTTGCTGCAGCACTTTTAGATCTAAGATGGTGCTCCATGCTCGGTGCTCAGATTATATGGTCGGAAAGCCAAAGCCCTTGGGCCAGAGGATAGGACTCTCCAACAAGTATGGTTAATAGGTAGAATGGGAAATGCTCATTTTTCCTAGCGGTTTTGGTTTCTCTCACTTCGCTGTTGATCCTCAGCCATTTCACAGAAGCTGCTTTGTTTTGGTTTTGTACCATTTTGGAGACAAGTGATTTACCTGGTGACGTTAGACCATCTTAGAGGTCAACAATCAATCAAACAAGACGGCTTGTTTTGGTGGTTCTTTCATACGGAGCAACGAGGCCGCTTTGAGGCGGCTACGAAGCATCAAATACGATCGAGTTTTCTGATTTTTTTGTAACTTTGTTGATTTTTGTTGTACTTGTTCTTATACCATTCAACAAACTAAATATTGTCTGATTCAACAATAAAAAAAGTACAATTCATATAAAACAAGAAAGAGAATAATTACTACTGCAAAAACACAAAAGGACAGATGCAAAGGACAGAAGCAATCGTAATAATGTTACAACTTGCTCCTATTTTATTTCTCTCTGTATATTTTACTCGTACAAGTACGAACCCATTTACCATACATACAGGACCAATCCATGGGTAATTTTAAAACATTGAATACCAAACCAAAATTTACTAAGAAATCAATGTAAACAAGAAGCAGATTTCTTCTTCTCTTCAACAAAAATGGACTCCAATGTTAATTTTTTACAAAGATGTATGTAAGCTAATATTAATCTTTTTGCTAACAAAAGTTAATTTTGTTTATTGTTTACTTACCATAATATTATTTTTTCCAGACGGAGGTTGTCTAGTAATAATACTAAAATTTGAGAATGTATGAATATGTTATGGGAGTTCAAATAATTATAGAACTAGGCTATATTTGTACGCGAGATCAGAAGTATTTATATGGCTTCTCCCGATTCCGAAGTTAGTTAAACCTCATGGTCCGTTGTTCTTGAATCTCATGATCCATAGTTCAGGTGCGTTCTTGAATAGTATTACTACCAAAGACTACAAAAGTATAGTCAAAATATATAAATGTATCTTTTTTTTTATCTTATCTTTTTAATAAGTTTCTTTATTTATAAAGTAAGATAAATTATTTACATTATAGCTGTCTTTGTAGGAAATGCCCGAAACAAAACTCAATTTATATCTGTCTTACGCTCTGATTAATATGTTTGTTTGAAGAAAAAGAGAATATTGTTTGTCCTCGCTCGTGATCGAAACAATGCTTTTGTAATTTCTTTCTGAAATGGTAACATTTTGAACATTTTTGATTCCAAAGTCTCTCTCTTTCACTTAGAACGGTGAAGGCACTTGTGTAGCGGCCGCCATGAGTTTCCATCGGCGGCGCCACTCTTTCGACAACCGTTTCCGCCGTCTCCTTCCTCTCCTTTTCGCCGTCTCATTATCTCTTCTCATCCTCTTCGCTTTTCTCTCTTTCCTTGCTCCTCCTCCTGGCGATTCCGATCGCCTTCCTCATCGCGTTCGTTACACATCCAGTGATCCGATCAAATCATCGGGGTTTCGAGTTCCGGTTAGTGGGTTCTTAATCTCGTCGAATTTTTTTGAAACTTTTCAGTTTTTTTGGATGATTTTGTGATTGATTCGATCCATCGGTGGCTTCGTTTTTGGATTTTGACCGACAGAGAACTGTAAGTAGATCGGATCGTGATATCTGGAGGTCACGAAATGCTGAATTCTTTTATGGATGCAGCAATGCGAGCACGAAATTCGCAAGTGAGTTATTATTTCTATTGTTGGATCATTAGTTATTAACATTGATCTTCGAAAGTATAAAACATTTGATTAGTTGGAACCAGTGCACTGATTATCAAGTCATACTATGTCTGATTTGTTGTTTGTAGATGCGAAAGCAGTGACTAAACATGATCGGTACTTGGCAATCGCCACTAGTGGTGGTTTGAACCAACAACGAACTGGAGTGAGTTTCTTTAGTTTCTCTTCCAAATACCTCTATCTCCATGAATTCTCCACATTCGAGCATTGGTTTACTCTTAACCAAGCTATCTGCTCCTGATCCTCTTTGTTTGGATCTACTTTTAGTTTATCTCAAAGTTATAATCTTTTCAGATTAGCTAACTATCAAGTGTAATTTTGTGGCACTTTGTTTGGAGTTGTTTATTGATTTCCAAATGCATTCTTTTACAGATTGTGGATGCAGTTGTTGCCGCGAGAATTCTAAATGCTACTCTTGTTGTTCCAAAGTTAGACCAGAAGTCTTACTGGAAGGATGCCAGGTTCGGACTGTAATAAGCATATATACGCTTTTCTGATAATGTGTTATGCATCTTTGTAACTTTGTGCGTTTTCTGCAGTGACTTCTCTCATATTTTCAATGTCGAATGGTTCATCTCATTACTGTCGGAAGATGTTAGAATTATAAAGCAACTTCCACAGAAAGGAGGGCGAACATGGAGTCCTGGTAGAATGCGTGTTCCACGGAAATGTAACGAGAGATGCTATATTAATCGGGTTTTACCTGTTCTTCACAAAAGGCATGTAAGTTTCCTTCTTCTCTTAAACTTGGTCTTATTGCATCCTAAGCAATTTTTGTGTTGTATTGTCTTGGCAAGTCTAACCATTTATTTGGTTTTGGTACTATTCTTTTTTGTTTGGTATACCCACTTGTAGGTTGTTCGTTTATATTTCTTCTCTATATATCTTTTGCTGATTGCTAGTATGTTGGTGTTTGTTTCAAACATAGAAATTGAAGCATTTTGTACCCACGGAGTAGTGTTTGTCTTTTGAATAAGCATCTCACCTTAGGCTTATATCACTTTTTCTGTATTATGCTTCAGGCAATTCAACTGGTCAAATTTGATTATAGACTTTCAAACAAGTTGAGCGATGATTTGCAAAAGCTTAGATGTCGAGTAAATTACCATGCTTTAAAGTTCACTGATCCTATACTTGCAATGGGTAATGAATTGGTCCGGCGCATGCGATTGAGGAGCAAACACTTCATTGCTCTACATCTAAGGTAGCACCTTCGTTCACCTCTAATTCCTGAGATTTCTTTGTTTTTCACAGTATGACTGAACAAGAGCCTTGCACTGAGGAGAATTAAATGTAGCACAGCTGAAACCTTATAGCATTTCCTCATGGGTTGGCTTAGTTGGTAATTATAGCATCCTGTGGTCAGCTCTTATCTTTTATTCTTGGTAAAAGTCAATGTTCTAATTATATAGAGAAAGTTGCATCTTGATTTGAGTGGAGTCAATGCATAAACATGTATATCCTTGAGTTCTAGTAAAACTCCTTCACATTTGACACTCTAGTCAACAAGGAAACTTTATGATATTCTACTAGAAAGTATTTTGATGCGAGCTTTATTGAGTTTGTTGCAGGTTTGAACCTGATATGCTTGCATTCTCGGGATGCTATTATGGTGGTGGTGATAAGGAAAGGAGGGAACTTGCAGCAATTAGAAAGAGATGGAAAACATTACATGTAATGCCTATTCTGTAATGTATTTGGATCTTATTTCAATAAGCTGCTAATGTCTAGTGTTGCCATTTTATTGCAGATTAACAACCCAGAGAAACAAAGGCGACAAGGAAGATGTCCACTCACTCCAGAAGAAGTTGGACTGATGCTTAGGGCGTTGGGATATAGCAGTGACGTTCATATATATGTTGCGTCTGGTGAAGTATATGGAGGAGAAGAATCCTTGGCTCCTTTAAAAGCACTCTTTCCACACTTCTATTCAAAAGACACTATAGCTACAAAGGAAGAGTTAGAACCTTTTTCTTTATACTCTTCCAGAATGGCTGCACTCGACTTCCTTGTTTGTGATGAAAGCGACGTATTTGTAACCAACAACAATGGCAATATGGCAAAAATATTGGCTGGGAGGAGGTACTGAAACATCTACGTATTCTTCTTCATTTCCATTTTGTCTCTTTGATAGGAATACAAGGTTTTAAGCATATTGAATTTGTTTCTTTGATGGAACTGCCAAGGTTTAAGCTTTTGGTTACAATTTGCAGGAGATACTTTGGACATAAACCCACTATTAGGCCGAATGCAAAAAAGCTTTACAGATTATTCCTGAACAAAGAGAACACAACGTGGGAGGACTTTACCACCAGAGTCCGTTCATTTCAGAGAGGGTTCATAGGAGAGCCAAAGGAAGTAAGAGCCGGTAGAGGTGAATTTCATGAGAACCCATCCACTTGCATATGCGAAGATACAGAGGCTAAGGCAAAGGCACAAATAGAGTCCAGAAAAATTGGAAAGAAAAGCAAATCCGGAAATAAAGATGGAGCAGTAACAGTATCCAATGATGATCAAACCGAAGAGGATGAGCCTGATTGGTCAGAGCCAGACTATGAGGAAGAACAGAGTGATCTTCAGGACAGAGGATTATACAATGGCACAAGATTAGACTATGATGATCCATCTACTTCTGATGAACCCGAGCTTGAAGAAATGCTATCAGACTAGTTAGATTTTCATGAATGAGCTTCACATCATCACACTGAATCTCTCCTCTGACTGGATACTTCAGAGTGAGTTTTTCAATGTCATCATTTTGCATCAAATCTCATCTGTACATAGAAACCAACATCGCTATAGAGCGTCCTTTGTTTATCAGGATCTGAGGAAAGAAAGATCAATTTTTTCAGTCGAATCTTAGCAATATTCGGAATCAGTGCTTGACCAAAGATATATATAGCTCGGGAAAGGGAAAAGAAGAAGGCATAGGTAGTAGCATTATGACAGCAATTTCACTTACTGATGATTAGATGATCCGAATATTTTCTTTACATAAACTTTAGTACAGCAAGTCCCTAGCTTCATTGACTTTGTATCAGAAGTATTTTCACGAGGTTTGGTTTTTCATCTTCGTGTGTAATTGAGACTGATTATCAATATACATAAAGACAATTAGATACTGTGACTTGTGGTGAGTGATAGAAATGAACAGAGACACGAATAACAACAGTTCCACAATTGTAAAATTACAGTTTTGGTGTTGTGAGTATTTTCAAAACGTTCAAAACTTGTATAATAGCATATGACAATGTAGTTTTTCCTCCCATGGCTTCTTCCGTTGGGTAGACGAATCTATCTTCTTGGCAGGAACGGCTTGACTGATTCAATCACAATCTAGTTTAAGCAAACACCAAAATTATAAGATGAGAACTCTTCACTGAAATGAGAATTGGCACTATGATTGGTTTGTTAAGAGAGTTATTTACCCTCCCGTCATATGACAATGATGCAAAAATCCAAGGCTCACGCGAGCTCCAAGCCAGGCCTGTGACAACAATAACTTTAGTAATCTCATGCCTTTTATGTGGAAGAGTATTGTTACTTATCTCAGTTTGGTACAAGAGCTATACCGTAGACACTGTCTTCGTAGTCAGTATAAGAATTTAGTAATGGGTTCACACGCTGAGGCCATGCTTCCACAGGGCTACATAAAACGGGCATTGGAATGAAAGAGCTCAAGAAAAATGTCAGGAAAAATGCAAATCATTGGGTTTCAAATTGATAATATAGAGAATTAACCTTTCTGAGGTATCCTTATCGCTAGGTGCTGACGCAAACCACAAGTTGACAGCTGAGTCTGTTCCCACGCTCTGTGTTTGGTTATATCAATCAGAAACTGAGAGTCCAAACATAAATAGTGACAGAACTAGTTCGTAAACCATCAACTTTTCAGCCTCAATTACAAAAACTGATATACTTTGGAAAAGTAATCCAGAACATTCAGCTTAGAGCGGTTACTATAGATTCATCCAGATGAGCTAAGAGAAACAGATAGGATGAGTACCAAAATTAGCTCTTCATACTCAGGGTTACACCTGACAGCCCATGTCCTGTTAAATATTTCACGAAGAACAGTCATGCTAGATACAAATTCCAGTTCCAAAGCATTAGGTATGTGTGCAATGCGAAGTAGAATCATGGAAGTATAAAAAGCAATCCACAAATGAAAAACGAGCTTAAGTTACCAATGTGTATGACCAGGAAGCTCTTGCACAGGAACCTTAGCCTTCCGAAGATCCCAGATATGTATTCCAGATTCATCATCTGCAGAGACCTACACGATCAATAGTCCAACGCATAAAGACATACACATGATAACATTTTTCTGGAAAATAATGGACCTATTTCCTTCCAAAAAGCAAACTTTACACGAGAAATTAGGCCATTACTCAGGGTTTCTTTACTTACGAGTATATTTTCTCGTTTGGTGTTGTAATCGATATTACGTACATGAGCACGTGCAATTGAATTAACCTTCCTGTAAATATGCAAACATATCAAACTTCATATTTAGGTATCTGATTTTGACGACAGACTATTGACTTAAGTGAAACTCACTAGCTGTACATGTAGGAATATAGTATTTAACTTTCATGACAACATAGAAGAGGAACAAATGATGACATACTTCATAGACCGTATGTCCCAAAACTGGATAGATGATTCAGAAGTCGCTGCAACAGAATTCACATCATGTGGATTCCATGCTCCACCAGATAAAGAATGCCTCATACCAGCTGACTCCTTAGATACTACCTATAATTAACGAAAAACTATTAAGCAAAAAGTGCCTCAAATGTGGTCTATAACACAGAAGGGGAAGATGATTTAACGGTTTTTCTCTCCCTTCTTGTAGCAAATTTACCTCAGCACTTTTCTTTGAACTGACTAAACTCCACAAAACAAGGTTTTGTTCGTCCATGCTGATTAACTTGTCAGACTTTCCAGAGGGACACCAGAGAACGCTGTTTTGACGACAGGAAATGAGATTATTCATGAAAATGAGGAAAAAAGGTAACAGGTTCTAAGACTTGAACCACTTGCACGTCTATGCACACACAATAGATAGTCTGCTCAAACTGTAAACCATGAACTCACCAATTAATCTTACCAACATGTGCGTCAAGGGAAGCAACACACTCTAATGTTGAAGAATTTGATTGACCATATGGCTCAGGGATTTGCCATATTGCTGCTCCAAATGAGTCGCCTTGAAATGGAAACAACATTGCAAGTCACTGACATTTTCAAATTTCGAGCTGTAATTTGCCCAAAACATAAACTTTCAACTACTGGCGGGATGAACAACCGTTTCAGTTTCTGAAAAGCTATTATCGAAAGTTCGATTTATTGCTTCTAATCAACAAAAAAAATTAGCACCTTCGATATGAGAATTACCAATGGAGAAGACAGTAGAGAAAATGCGTTGATCGAAAGGGCAAGAAGCAAGGTCCCATATTTCATTAGGATGCGAGAACAAACCCTCACATAACAGCTCAGATCCACCAGATGAAAGACGAAGCAGATGAACCTAAAAATCAACAATCAGAATCTTCCGATCCAGAAAAAAAAACGAAAAAAACAATAGAATGATCGATCACCTCGTTTTCTTCTTTCAGACTTAGAGTTCCAGTGAGGAAGCTGGTGTGATCTGTATCTGCTTTCACATCTGCTATACATCTGGCCTGAATTCAGCGAATTTTCACCATTGAGCAAGCTCGTAAAAACATAGAAAAAACAAAAATTCGCGAAAAGACGATCGTGAGTCACCTGATACTTCAAACCGTAACCAATACCCGATGATCCTCCTTGCATTGCGGCTTCACAGGTCACGACTGAGCCAAAACAGATTCAGGAAGAAGATCTCCCCAATGATTTGCTGCTCTCAGATTTTGCTGGTATCAAGCACATGATACTATAATGGGCTTTAATATTTAATATTGAAGCCCATATATATAAGCCCATTTTAATAACTAGGCCTATCTATCATGATTATTGATATATTGAAGCCCATTAAAAGACTCATCCAAATGGTTGATGATAGATATCTAACAAAATCACAAAGGAGTGATCCCATATTATAATATCTATAGTTTACAATAACAAAAATGGTATTCTTTTGATCCCAAATAGGAGAATTAAGCTTAAATATCTAAATAGACATACAAAATATAAGGATAATACCAAGAGTATAAAAACAAAATTCATCCTAAAAGAAAGAAATCTAATATATTGGTTTCTAAGACAACTAAAGTTAATAGTTGAAACACCAATTACAATTTTGAAATCTCATTTTATATAATTGAAATGCACTTTTTAATATATAGTTCCCTATATTTGACCAAATATACAGTTTCCTACAATATTCGACAAATATTAACATTAAAAATAATACAATACTGACATATTTCATATCTGTAGGCTAATCTTGAATGACCAAAAATATATTTATTTTTCCTCATTTTAGACAATCAGTAAAGTTTTCTTGCAACCCAAACAACCTAACTAATTCATCACTCTACTTCTCTCCAAAATTAATCACTCTTCTAATTAGTTGATGTTATAAGAATTTCACAGATATAAATTTTTTAATAAAATAATATTATATTTTTATTTATTCTTTGAAAATAAAGAATGTGATTATTGTATTAAATGAGTAAAAATAGAAAGAAGACAAAAATGAGTCCCATGCTTAAAGTTGATTTCACCTTCCACCTTCGACAAACTAAACGCCTCTCTGAAATCACTTGCAAACTTTTCAAAATAGATATAAATAAATTTTATATATGTAAATCTCTCTTTCTCCAACTGAATCGCTTGTGAATATTCGACGGTGATTTTAGCTTACATCGATGGTGAATCTCCGTCACCATGCAAGTCACCAGAAGAATCTCCGACGTCGATCATCGTCTTCTCTTCCTCCTTATGTTCCCTTTTCTCTCCCTTCTCGTTTTAGTCTCTCTATTATCTCTTTCCCTTGATCGTTTTCCAACTCTAGCTCCTCTTTTAAAAAGATTTGGGAAAAGTTGTTCTCATTGATATATAGATTGGTATCTATACAAGTGTACAAAGTAATTTTAACCTAAAAACTCAAATATAATACAATATGGAATATTCTTTAATTACATATCTCAATACCCTTTCAAGTTGGCGGTAAGATGTCTCGAATCCCCAGCTTGGAGAGCAAGTAAATGAATCGAGGTGTAGGTAAGGCCATTGTAAACAAATTTGCAGGTTGTTCATGTGTGGAAATATGCTCAGTTTTAATGAGGTTGGAAACCACTGCATCTCTGACAAAATGACAATCTCGTTCTATATGTTTTGTGCGCTCATAGAAGACTGGATTGGCTGCAATATGTAGGGCTGATTTGCTATCACAATACAGCGTCATTGGTTGTGTATGAGTTACACCAAACGTAGAAAGTAGTTCTTTGAGCCATTTTAATTCGCGTAGCACATAAGCCATTGACCGGTACTCGGCTTCTGTGGACGATAAGGAGACTGTGTGTTGCTTCTTTGTCTTCCAAGAGACCGGGGAGTTACCTAGAATGATCACATAGGCATTGAGTGAACGCCTGGTGAGTGGACAAGCTCCCTAATCTGCGTCACAAAAGGCAGTAAGATGAAGATTTGAATCCGATCGTAGCAGTATCCCGTACGAAGAACTGCCAACCAATGGGACTCTAGCGGGTTTTGCATGGGACAAGATATGCACGGTATAGGAGAGCTCATTCCGAGATAAAGTCAAGTAAATTAGCGACCAACAAGTCTATGATACTTTTGAGGGTCGTCCAAAAAAGTGCTAGAATTGATGGACAACTTATGACTCGGTTCTATGGGCGTAGATGAATGTTTGGCAGCCAGCAAACCATCTTTGGAAACAATATCTAGAACATACTTTCTCTGTGACAAGAAAAATCCATCTTCATGTCGTGCAACTTCTATACCCAAAAAATACATCAATTTTCCTAAGTCTTTCATATGAAAACACTTATTGAGGTAATTCTTAAACTTTTGTAAGATGGAGATATCACTAGCAGCCACAATGAAGTCATCAACGTAGATTAGAATATGTATAGAAATACCATTGCGAGTGTAAGAAAAATGAGAAGTATCTGCCTAACTTTGCAGAAATCCATAGGCGAGTAAAGCGGTGCTAAGCTTGGGGAACCAACATCTTGAAGCCTGTTTTAAATCATAGATTGATTTCCTGAGACGGTAGACGGTGGTAGGATCTTTGCTTTCAAAACCTGGAGGATGTGTCATGTAGACTTCCTCATCAAAGTCTCTGTGTGGAAACGCATTATGAACATCTAATTGATGGACTTCCCATCGTTTTGCAGCTGCGACATCAAGTAGTATTCACATTGTTGACTACTTTGCAACATGAGCAAAAGTTTCCGTGTAGTCAATGCCTTATATTTGTCGATTTTCCAGCGCAACCAACCTTGATTTATGACGTGAAATGCGGCCATCGGAGTGGTATTTGATTCGGTAAACTCATTTGCAACCGATAGCCTTGTTTATTGGCGGTAGTGTGGTTTCTTCCCAAGTGTTATTTTGCATTAAAGCTTGATGTTCTGCGGCCATTGATTCATGCCAACTTGGATTAAGGCAAGCTTCTTTGTATGAAGTTGGTTCTGACTCTTTAGTTATAGCTGCCAAGAATGATCTATGTCTGGGAGAAAAAGAAACAACAGATAAATAATCTAAGATTGGATATGTTACCTTACTAGGAGTAGAATCAGAGGAGGCTGTGACTGGAGGAGTGAGAGAGATGTTTCGTGTGAGAGTTGTGCGCTGTTTGTGACAAATTTCTTTAAGAGCACAGACAGTTTCCTGGTTTTTTGACCTTTGCCTAGCAACTCGGGCAAACCCGAAAAAGGTGATTCATGAGAAGGATCACGAGGTTATATAACCGGGGAGATAGAACCATCTTCTGGTGCAGACGTTTCAAATCTAATTGTAGTCTCCTCTGTCGGACCTAGTACACTTGAATGGGGTATCTCTACGACATCTATTGGTGTTGTGTCGTCGACTATTGGAGCGTTTTGAGAGGGAGTCGCAGTATTAGGTAGCGGAAGAGGGTCTAGGCCTGGAAACTTATCTTCGTGTAAGATCACATCTCGACTATAGAATAACTCATTGTTGCAATATCAAACAATTTCCAAGCCTTTTTACTTATAGGATACCCCATAAACAAACACCGGCGACTTCTTTGACCAAATTTATCTTTGTCCCTAGACCTTCTATACGCGTATGCTAGGTAACCAAACACACGCAAGGCATCATATGTAGGGGTTGTGCCGTGGAGCATCTCATATGGTGATTTGTTGTCTAGCAAATGTGTGGATGTTCTATTAATTAGATTTTATTTAAAAACTTTCGTCGTTCTCTTCTTCGTCTCTTACATTCGACTTTCTTCTTATACAAGTCTTTTTGACTCTTTCTACTATTCTTAAACTAAATTTCTACATTCTTTCTAAATCATGGCCACACCAACCACATATTGTCCCTTTGTTTTTACCCTATACCCTTATGACAATCCTGGAACCCTCATCACTTCCGTCACCTTGCGGGGAAATAACTATTATGAGTGGGTAATCGAGATCACTAATTCCCTACATGCTAAGAAAAAGAAAGGATTCATTGATGGGACAATTGTTCAAACCTACGGCATAACCGCAACTGTCCTTGTGGATCATGGCTAACGTTATGATCATTGGATGGATCCGTACGTCCATGGATCTAGTCATACGATCACAATCTCTCATGTGCCAAATGCTCAGAAGCTTTTGGATTCAATCAAGAGGAGATTCTCGATTCAAAGTGGTGTTCGACGCCATCTTCTACCAGACAACATCACTAATTGCAAACAAGGAAGCCAATCCGTGATCAAATATTTTGGACGTGTAACTAAGCTGTGGGAAGAGCTTTAGGACTTGAACACATGAAGATCATGTACTTGTGAAGCTGCAGCTGATATAGAGAAGGAACGTGAAGATTCTCGTGTTTATAAGTTTCTATTCGGGTTGGATGATTCGAGATATGGCTCTGATACCATAAAAGGAATTGAGAAAAGTTGTTCTCATTAATATTTAGATTGATATTTATACAAGTGTACACAATAATTTAACCTAAAAACCCAAACAAAATACAATATGTAATATTCTTTAATTACATATCTCAATATCTTCGGAACCTAATCTACACTCATACCATAACCATCAACACCGATTATAACTCTAATTTCTCCTTCGAGTCATCCAATTTGAACCAAATCAACCTAAATCGAGTGGAGGAGATGGAAATTCAGCGGCAAAGGAAGATGGAAAAGTTAACAAGTTCGAAAATTGCAGTATGTTTGGCATGAGGAGCAAGACGGTTCGAGCTAACCAAACTATCGATTATCGAGAAGATTCTTAAGGTTTATCCTAATGCAGATTTGTTTCTGTTAGAAACAGAGAGTAAGAGAGAAAGTAGAATCAAAGAAAAACTCCATTGATGCTAAGAGAAAGAATTCATCGGTTACAAGAAAACATAATTTCACAAACTCTATCTCTCTACTCGTTTCTTTCTCACTCAAAGAAGAAGACTCTCTTAACTATTTGTACCAACCGAAAAACCAAACCAACTAGAGTAAGCCAAACCAATTTTATTTTGATTGATTTAAAACCCGATTATATATCTAATACCCCCTCTCAAGATATCAATTATATACTTAGAAGAGACATCTTGCCTCGAAGATCCTGAAAGTGTCCTTGAGCCAATGGTTTGGTTTATACATCTGCTAGCTGATGGTTAGTCTTCACATGGAGAAGTTTTATGAGACCACTTTGAACATTTTCCTTACGACGTGACAGTCAAGTTCTAGATGCTTGGTTCTCTCGTGGAAGACAACATTTTGAGCAATGTGAATGGTGGATGTGGAGTCACAGAAGAATGCTATCGTTTATCTGTGGAATCTGAAGCTCTGTTAGTAGATTGACCAGCCATTTAACTTCCTTAACTCTGAATCCCATGGATCTATACTCTCATTCGACTGAAGACAATGCAACTGTATGTTGCTTCTTCGATTTCCATGAAATGAGAGAGTTGCCTAGAAACATACAATATCCAAAAATTGACCTCCTAGTATCCTTACAAGCCCTTAAAGTCAAGTCCGAACCTGCAGAAAAGAAGATACCAATGGAGATTGTGTTCTTGAGATATCGAAGCACTTTGTATGTTGCTTGAAGATGGGACTGCTTGGGGTTGGAGGAGAACTGGCACAGTCAATTGACTGCAAAGGTAATATGTGGTCGAGTTATGGTTAAATACATAATTCTTCCCATTAACCGCTTGAAAACAGAGGGATCTTGGAGAGAAGGTTCATCAATGTCGTTCACTAGCTTGATACTTGGGTTCATAGGGATGTTGGATGGTTTGCAGGCTTGAAGACCAGTCTCTGCAAGTAGTTCAAGAATGTATCTTCTCTGGCAGAGGGAAATTCCAGTCTTGGATCTTGCTATTTCAAGACCAAGTAAATACCTTAGAGGTCCTATGTCCTTCAGCTTAAAACATCACTGCAAGGCTGTCTTAAATCATCTACAAGCTGCTCATTATTTGCAGTGATAATTATATCATCTACATACACCAATACTGCTATGTACTGACCTCCAATGTTTCGAGTAAAAAGTGTATGATCTGTATGTGGTTTTGTGTAAGCAAGACTAAAGAGAGAGTCACTGACTTTCAGAACCACCGTCTTCAGGCTTGTTTCAATCCATATATGGATTTTCTTAATTTGCAGACTGGATTTGTTGGGAGGATTTTGCCACTCTCTGGAGTGTAACCAGGAAGCAACTGCATGTAGATCTCATCCTCCAAGTCACCGTTAAGGAAAGGGTTGGATATGTCGAGTTGTGTCAAACTCCATTCTTTTGCAGCAACAACAACAAGCAGGGTCTTCACTATGGTCATCTTGGCGACTAGGGAGAAAGTGTCAACAAAATCTACCCCCTCTTGCTGTGTGTATCCTTTGGCAATGAGACGCGTTTTGTATCTCTCTAGTGTGCCATCCACATTCAACTTGGTTTTGTAGATCCACTTGTTTGGAGGGAGAGAGCACACATAGCCTCCAGCCATTCACTGAATTTCTTGGCTTGAGTGAAAGTGGTCGGTTCTCTTAGTGCCATCACACTGCATATATAATTGTGGTATTCCTTGGATAAGTTGTCAGTTTCTGTGACATTACAATAGTAGTCTACAAGATGTCTAGGTAGTTTTGATTGTCTTTTAGAGAGAGTATGAAGAGTATAATCTGTTTTGTCAGAATTCTGTCTTTCCGCAAGTGTAGGAGGCTCTGTCTCTAAGTGTTGAGTGTGATATTGAGCCATTGTTGTAGTTTCTTTAAATACATGAGAAGGAGATGCACTCGTGATGTCTAACTGTGATTGCTCCTTATCGACATGAAAGGAAAATGAATAATTATTAGTGAGACTTGATTGAGTTTTGAAAGTAAATATATCCTCATAGATAACAACATTCCGAGAAATGTGTATTGAATTTTTTTCCAAATCTATCACTTTGTATCCCTTATATCCTATCGGATAACCAAGGAATACACGTGGTTTCGATCTTGGTAAGAACTTGTGACGATTCTTAGCAGAAGTGGTTTTGTAACAGAGGCAGCCAAAGGTTTTTAAGTCCCTGTACTCAGGTGTCTTTCCTGTCAACAATTCATAGGGATTCTTGTTTTTGAGTAATGGGGTAGGTAATCTATTAATAAGAAACACATAAGTTAGTATACAATCACCCCATTGTTCAATTGGTAAGTTGCTTTGAAATAAAAGAGACATATCAACGTTTAAGATGTGCTGGTGTTTGCTTTCTACTACTAAGTTTTGCTTAGAAGTTTCATGATAAGAGTGATAAGCTCTAATCCCTTTTGAACGAAACAACTCATCAAAACGAAGCTCTGGAGCATTATCCAATCGAACCCCTTTGATCTTTGCTCCATATTGTGTCTCTGTCATAGTTATGAAATCTGGGAATATGTGAAGAACATCAATTTTGTTTTTCATAAGATAAACCCAAGTGCCCCTGCTAAAATCATCAATAATGGTTAAGAAATATTTAAAACCATCGATTGTCTCAACCTAAAAGGGTACCCAAACATCTATGTGAATTAAGTCAAAAGAAATATCACACATTGTTTTTAGAGGGAAAAATGAGACGTTTCTGTTTTGAAATGGGACAGTAATTGCAGTGAAAAGTATTTTTATTACAATGCTTTAGACCTACAATATCAGCAATGACACTAGCTTCAAAAAGAAAAGGGTGACCTAGTCTTTGATGCCAAAGTCTAGAGTCTACAATAGAATGAATAGAAACAAAATTAGGGAGCAAACTATTTTCAATTGCAGATCTGTCTAGGAGGTAGAGATTGCCCACTTGTTCAGCTTGACCAATTGTCATTCCCCTGGTAAGATCATGTATAAGACATAAATCCAAAGTTAAGCTCCACGTTTACTCAGCATGTGTAATCCAAAGTATCCTTGCGTTTTGTACCTGAAAAGACTCGAAGAACACGACGAAGACTAAAGAAAACATATGAATTTGTAAGCTATAAGTTGGTATAAATGAGGTATATCACTTTCTTCAACTCTCAGATGCCTACTGTTGCCTCAACTTCCAGAACTGACAAAGTGATGACAGGAGGAACAATAACAACACTTCCTGGTATGGCTTTTAATTCTTCTACTTTGAATTTTGTAGGAACATTAAAGGCCACAAGTAGTGTTTTGTCTCCTTCATCTTAGATCATTAATAGTGGGGTAACTCACCATGTTGTTCATGATAAATCTCTATTTAATAACTTATTTATGTTGTCAGATCGATCAGTCACTCTTCTTACAGGATTATCAATCAGTATAGCTGGGATTGGTAGCATCAAATTGAACGATCATTTGTTTCTTCATAATGCTCTTTACATACCTGACATTAGACTCTGTTTGATAAGTGTCAGTCAACTAACAAAGGATCTAAAGTGTACGCTAACATTTCGAGTTGAACGATCGATCGTAACATTAGATAGGAAAACTTGCGCTCGATCCGATGACCGATTTCTCACGCCTGACACGATCGACCCCCACTCATTTATGTTATGCGCACGATCCATTGCACGACCTAGCACTCAGAGATCGATCGAGCCATTTAAGGAAAAGTTGTGCACGATCCTTTGCACGATACAGAAGTTTCACGATCGAATGAAGAAAAGTTGATCGATCAGGCAGTCTAAGGATCGATCGATCCACGACTCTGCGAAGCAAAAAAGGAATTTCCTTATTTCGTGTCAGTTGGTTTTATTCTATATATTAGGTTAAAAACATGTTTTTAGGGAGACCTTTACAGAGAGAAAAAGTAGCAGACTCTTATTGTAACCAAGAGGAGAATGATTAAGATCTCTACATCCTTAGAGAAGATCCCAGAACCTTTATTGCATCTATTTTGAGTTTTGAATGAATTTCCTTACAATTGCTTCTTTGTTCTCTATTTCCATGTCTGAGTAATTCATAGTCAGGTTTAGGGTATTCTAAGGATCTTAAAGGGATCAAGGATGAGGAACAAATAAGTCTCAATTATGGAATCTTAACCTAGAAACATGGTTAATGCTTAGGTTAGAGTAGCTAACTAATCTATGATCTCAAGTTGCTTATTATCCCAGAAGTTTAATAAGAACCAGAACCTTTCTAGGTAAGCAACACCTTCACTACCAACGAGAGTTGATGCTAGGTTGGATTGTGGACACTTAGAAACCGTCAATACTACATGGTTAGATTCCGAGAACCAACGAGAGTTAGGATCTCTAGGATCTATGCATAGTGATTATCGTTGCGAGAGTAGGTTAGTCAACTGTTATTTCTTAGTCAAGAGCGGAACTGATCTTGCCTGAATAGATTCCTCATCCTACCCTTGATTTCCTTGTGAATCCCCTAAACTTGATGCCTTAGATATTGTTTACATTAATTTCCTAGTTACACTCGATTGCATTCAAAACATCTACCGACTTAGCTCTAGTTAAATAATCAAATCGTTAGTGTGGCCTTTGGTCTTCGTGGATTCGATCCCTAAATACTATTACGTTTGTTGTGCCCTTGCAGTAGGATATAAGGTTAAAACTCGTAGTATTAAATTTTTGGTGCCATTGTCGGGGACCAATAGTAGTGCCTTTCGATTATTTATTGAGCTAGAGACTAAGACACCTTCGTTCACCTTTTGTTTTTATTTCTTTGTTTTGTTTTTTCATGTACTGTTTTCATAATGACTGACGGAGCAGAGAACGTAGTCGAATTTACAAGCCAGGAAGCTATGTTAGAACAATTAAGGCAAGAGATCGAAGAGCTGAAACTGGAAAGAGATGCTAGAATAGAACATACGCCAAGAAGGGCCATTGGTGAAATAGAAACACCTCATCACTATTATCAATGTCGATCAGCGATTTCTGTTAGTTTACCAGAGGGATGCATTGAGCATGAGTTGAGCCCTCCTTTGATAGCGTTGGTTAGACAATTTACCTTTTACGGTTTCCCTGCTGAAAACCCTATAGATCATCTCGAAAACTTTGAGGAAATCTGCAGTACAACCGCACCTAGAGGGATATCTAAGGATTATGGTAAGTGCAAACTATTCAAATTTTCTTTGGAAGGAAAGGGAACCAGATGGCTGCAGTCTTTGCCAGCAGGGTCGTTAACCTCATGGGAATAAGTTAGAATTAAGTTTCTGGATCATTTCTTCACCAAAGAAAAGACTGCTAAGTTGAAAAACCAGATCTCAAATTTTCATCAAAGAGACGATGAGTCTTTTGGAGAAGTGTGGGATATGTTGAAAGGATATAGAAGGGATTGCCCACACCATGACTTCAGCGATGAACAAGTTCTGAATTCATTTTATACCGGACTGAGTTGGAGTTTTAAGAAGCTACTCAATGCTTCAAGCAAGGGAGATTTCACTACAAACACCAGTGAGAGCGCTTTCCAGCTGATTGAGAATTTGGGTGTGAGTACAAGGGATTTACGTGAGCACGAAGAATATTCACCCGAGATGGACAGAATCGCAGGGATAGGTGAGAAGCTATATCAGTTCATAGCTTCAAGTGAGTTTAGGAGGAAATCTGTTAAACCTTACCTATTACAGAAGAAATCAATCCTTCAGGACCATCAATCAGAAGTACTTTACACCGAGCAAAAGGTCATAGAAGGTCCCACTCCTTTATCTAATGACGAGATTAAAGCTTTATTGGAGCAGGTCATTCAGGATCAATTTAGGACTACATCCGAAATCAATAACCAGATGGGAGTTACGTATTCAGAGTTGAGTTCCAGGATCGATTATGTTATGTCTAAGGTGGAGAACACGGCCTCCCTTCTGGGCGCAAACGATGATCATCAACCTTGTGATGCTGTTATGTTGAGAAGTGGTAGGGAACTTGAAGCAAACCCCCAAATACCAGAAAGAGTAGTAGTCGATGTTGAGGATGATGGAGCTGAAGAGGTTTGTGAGGAAATGATCACACCTACGCCGATACCAGAGCTGTCAGTAGTACCTGAGAGATCATATGCTTCGGTACCACTGTACCCCGTCCCACCGAAGAAGTCCAAAAAGGATTTAGAAAACGCTAAATGTAAGGAGTTGTTATCAGATTTGTCTATTCGGTTGCCTTATGTTGATGTCTTGCAGATGATACCTTCACTTAAGAGCTATGTCAAAAGCCTAGTGACGAATAATTTCATAGGATAAGATAAGGTAATGATGATCACGCAGGATTGCAGTTCCAGACTTCAAAATCGCTTTCCTAAGAAAGAAGAAGAACCTGGAAGATTTGTACTTTCAGTTCGGATAGGTTCTATAACTTTTGAGCGTTCATTGTGTGATGTAGGCTCAAGTGTAAACCTAATGCCATATTTTGTAGCATTGAGGTTAGGATTCTCGGACTTCAAGCAAACCAAGATCTCTCTTATCTTTGCAGATCGTTCAGTAAAATATCCAGTGGGTATTCTCGAGGATCTTGATGTTGAGGTTGGGATTATATTGGTACCAAACGATTTTGTGGTGCTGAAGCTCGACGAGGAACCTAAGGATCCTATCATTTTAGGTCGACCTTTTCTCCGAACAGTAGATGCTATGATTGATGTCACGAATGGAAAAATAGACCTACAGCTAGGGGATATGAAGATGAGATTTGAGATGGACAGGATGCTGAAGAAACCAATGTTGAATGATATAACCTTCTCTGTCGACACTTCTGAAGAAATTTCAGAAGATTTGAATGAAGAGGTATACGTTGAGGACCCTCTTGAGCTTGCACTTACAAGAATAGAGTCGGAATGTGGGTTTCCTAACGACGAAGCAGCAATCTACACCAGAATGTTGGATTCATGCAAGCAGATAGAGGAAATAATAGCCTATGCAGCTTTAGACCCTCCAAAACCATCTGTACCCTCACTTTGACAGACCTTTGGAGTGAATTAAAAGCTCCCAAAGTCGAGCTTAAGACTCTCCCAGCATGCGGTCCTAATTCTACCTATCCTGTAATCGTTAATGCTAAGTTGAATGGTTCTGAATTAGAGACGTTTATTAGAGAACTTCGAAAGTACCATAGGGCTATATGTTACTCATTATAAGATATCCCTGGTATTTCACCCGAGTTATGCATGCATAGGATACATCTGATCGATGAGTCTAAAAACTCTATAGAGAACCAAAGAAGGTTGAATCCAAATCTGAAAGAAGTTGTCAAGAAAGAGATAATGAAATTGCTAGAAGCAGGGATCATATATCCTATATCCGATAGTAATTGGGTTAGCCCGGTCCATGTCGTACCTAAGAAAGGAGGAATAACTGTAGTCAAGAATGAGAATAATGAATTGATACCTACCAGAACTGTCACAAGTCATAGGATGTGTATTGATTTTAGGACTTTAAATTTCTCTACTAAGAAGGACCATTTCCCTATGCCCTTCATGGATCAAATGCTTGAGAGATTGGCTAACCACTCTTACTACTGCTTTTTAGATGGTTATTCAGGTTTCTTTCAGATCCCCATTCACCGAGACGATCAGGAAAAGACGACTTTTACATATCCTTACGGTACATTCGCGTATCACAGAATGCCATTTGGGTTATGCAATGCTCCAACCACTTTTCAAAGATGCATGATGTCGATTTTCACTGATATGATTGAGGATATTATGGAAGTTTTTATGGATGATTTTTGTTTATATGGTTCTTCTTTCTCTGGTTGTCTTTCTAACCTTTGCAGGGTTCTCCAACAATGTCAAGACAAGCATCTAGTGCTAAACTGGGAGAAATGCCATTTTATGGTTTCAGAAGGAATTGTACTCGGTCACAAAATATCAGGGAAATGAATCGAGGTTGGCAAGGCGAAGATTGAAGTGATGACAAGCTTGAAATCACCAACCACAGTCAAGGAAATCAGAAGTTTTCTCGGTCATGCCAGTTTCTACAGAAGGTTGATTAAAGATTTTTCGAAGATAGCCAGACCGCTCACTCAATTGCTATGCAAGGACGTTTAGTTAGTGCACCGATAGTTCAGCCACCAGATTGGGAACTACCTTGTGAGATAGGGTATTCTAAGGATCTTAAAGGGATCAAGGACGAGGAATAAATCAGTCTCAATTATGGAATCTAAACCTAGAAACATGTTTATTGCTTAGGTTAGAGTAGCTAACTAATCTATGATCTCAGGTTGCTTATTATCCGAGAAGTTTAATAAGAACCAGAACCTTTCTAGGTAAGCAACACCTTCACTACCAACGAGAGTTGATGCTAGGTTGGGTTGTGGACACTTAGGAGCCATCAATATTGCATGGTTAGATTCCCAGAACCAACAAGAGTTAGGATCTCTAGGATCTAGGCATAGTGAATATTGCTGTGAGAGTAGGTTAGTCAACTGTTATTTCTTAGTCGAGAGCGGAACTGATCTTGCCTGAATATATTCCTCATCATACCCTTGATTTCCTTGTGAATCCCCTAAACTTGATGCCTTAGATATTGTTTACATTAATTTCCTAGTTACACTCGATTGCACTCAAAACATCTTTCGACTTAGCTTTAGTTAAATAATCAGATCGTTATTGTGGCTTTTGGTCTTCGTAGATTTGATCCCTAAATATTATTACGTTTGTTGTGCACTTGCAGTAGGATATAGGGTTAAAACTCGTAGTATCAGAAAGCAATAACACCTTCAATTTGCTCATTTGACAAGGTCTTAATCTGATCTTGAATGTCTATTAGCCTTGGAATTGTCAAGAGAAAAATGTGACACATGTGCTTTGGTGGAAACATTCTTTTGTCTGTGTTTAAAATTTGGAGGGTAACCATGGATCTTGTAGCATTTATCCACTGTGTGCCCCACATAACACCACACCGAGTGCATGTTGGCTTATTCGACTTCACATAAGCATTTGCAACATTCACTGTAGCTTGAGAATTGTGACTGCTTGAAACTTGGAAAGCTGAAGCTTGAGGTACATGAATGATGATACGTTGACTGTAGTCTTGATCCATGAGATTTAGACGGTTGAAAGGTCTGGGATATGCTTCTTCATTACAATATGTGATCTCACTGCATTGTAGGAGTCATTGAGACCATAAAGAAACTTCACAAATTGAGCATTTTCAGCCTTTTCTGACATTGCTTTACAGCAGGTGCATGTTTTACAACACTTGATGTAGTATATAGATTCCAAATCATCCCACATTGTCTTCAGTCGAGTGAAGTATAAGGAAAGATCCATATTTCCTTAATTGAACGACCAAATCTGCTGAGATAGCTGATAAGCACGAGGCAAATTGGTATCATGGAAACGGATTTGAAGATCTCTCCAAACATCAGATGCATCTTGGAACTTGAGGATGCTGCTATATATGTCATTACTAACCAAGTTGAGAATCCATAACTTCACCATACTGTTACATCTTGACCAGATCCGATAACGAGTATGGATTCATCATGCCTAGGAATCAAACCATCTACAAATCCTATCTTGTTCTTTGCATCAAGCTATATAGTCATTGTGATGTTCCATGTATTGTAGTTCATACCGTTTAAAATTTTGGAGACAAGAGTAGCTCCTGGAATATCGCTACTGCTCAAGAAGAATGGTGAGAACGCGAATCTTGATGTCGAGTCTTGCTTTGCTGAGACATGGCAAAGATTTGACTTGCTTCTCCTCTGAAATTTTGTTCAACGACCTTAGCATTGACGATCGGAGCTCGAATTTCTTCGGATTCGCTGGATCTGCTAAGTCGGATACTCCTTCTAGCACGCCCATAGGAATATGTAGGCTTCACAACTCTTCTTTTTCGGAAATTCAACATTTTGCGCGAAGATTGAAGGTTAATTTCGGCAAGGGAGCCAAAGATGGCGAAAAAAAGATTTTTCGATTTACAGATATCCTAGAAAGGAGAATAGGATCGAGAGAAAGGTTTAGAGAAACTTTTCTCGCTCTGATACCATGTTAGAAACAGAGAGTAAGAGAGAAAGTAGAATCAAAGAAAAACTCCATTGATGCTAAGAGAAAGAATTCATCGGTTACAAGAAAACAGAATTTCACCAACTCTATCTCTCTACTCGTTTATTTCTTACTCAAAGAAGAAGACTCTCTTAACTATTTGTACCAACCGAAAAACCAAACCAATTAAAGTAAACCGAACCAATCTTATATTTGTTGATTTAATACCCGGTTATATATAACTAATAGTTTCTCAATAGTCATCTCGACGAAAATTTATTCAAACTTCGGTTTCTTGCAGATGCACCAAGACTCGCTTGTGTCCGTATCTCCAAACCTAAACCAATCACTGAGACTGAAAAGATGGTTCGAGTCCTCACACCCATGAATTCACCTAATGGCATAAAGGTAATCAAATCAATTAGATAAGAGAGGGATTGAGATGGGTCCGTTTAAGTTGGAGAAGTTTAGAATTGGTACAACTGTTTCTTGTTCCTTACGTTACTCATGTGAAGGAATTTTTGTTCAATCGATTGGGTTAGGTTAGGTTTGGTATTTGCTGTTGTCACTTATCGGAATCTTATTTAACACTTTTTCTTTACTTTTCTGGATATTTATGTCACTTCAATATTTTTGATTTAATGCTGATAAAAAAAAGTTTTGATTTAATTATCACTAAATCACTATAATGTGAGTGGTAATAATTAATTTGTAACTAAAATTGTTAATAGGAAACAAATTTATATGGATTAATTGTCTCTTTCTCGATTTGGATTTATACATTTGAGGTTTAGATTCAAATTATGATTTCTCGAAAATGAAAGTGATGATATTAGTAGTGGAAATGATAGTAATAATGACTGATCTGATTGAATCTATTGATTAATATGTATGAACACGTTAATTGATAATGTATCAAGTATGAACAATCTATAAATATTGTATTAATATATATATATATATATATATATATATATATATATATATATAAAACCGTTGGAAACATATATATTACAATAAAAAACATATATAGAAAAATCAAAAATATATTGTCATCAGAAGAATTTTTTTTTTAAAGTTTTTTTTGCCTTCTAATTTACGACAATTTTTTTTTTAAAATTTTTTGCCTTCTAATTTACGACGAAAGTTTTTTTTAAAATTTTTTTTACCATCTAATTTACGACGAATTTTCTTTTTAAAATTTTATTTTTACCAACTCTTTTACGAGGAAGTACAAGGCGTAAATAAAATATAATAATGTGGCATAAACCCCCTATTTAATTGATGATTCCAAACAGTTTATACTCGGACAAATTTTGTATTTTTGCATTTCCGACAAGGAAAAAACATCTTACCCGATTCAAGCGTGATTTCAGTTTGACTTGCTTGATGCATGAATATTTCTACCCCGTTCATAAACTCCTTTGTCACGATTCCAGTAGCATCTCTATCCATATACATCCACTTCTGTTGCTCGTATATATCACCACCAAAAAACATTTTTTGTTTTTTAAAAAAAATACAAGTAATTTACAACGTATGTAACTAACCTACAATATCTAATTTTAAATTTCGCCTATAAATGGTTGTAATGCTTTCGTCCTAAAAGACTTGTAAATTTGAGACGTTTTTACAACGAAATCTAATATTTAATACACTTTTACGACGTTTGTTAGATTTTTTAAAAACCAATTACATATAACGAAAAACGTGTTTACCAAATTTCCAAATTCTTTTTTAAGTCGTTGTAAACAATAATCGTAGTAAATATGTTGCAAGTTGGGGACTGTTTTACAACGAATTGGTTTGTACATGGTAAAGCGTTGTCAATTCGTCGTAAAGTGCCAACAGCTTTACAACGAAAATATTTGTTGTCAATTTACAACTCCTTTACGACAAAATACAATTACGTCGTAAAGGAGTTGGTAAAACGTCCCTCATTTACGACGTCTCCAAAACGTTGTAAATGAGTGTTGTTAAACATATGTTTTCTTGTAGTGTGAGTCCTTTGGCTTCCAAGACCTGTTGAATAGTCTATAAGAAACCCAAAACCTTGAACCCAATCTTTATCAGAGGGATTCACCAAGTATTCAACATGGTGAATCGAAAGCTACTGTATTTAGTAGTCTATGGTCTGAAGCTCCAAGTGAAGCTGATGATCAAAGATTAAGAAGAAAGTAGAGTCTCACAGAAAATGCGGTGCTCATCAGTGCTTGGCTCAACACAAGCAAGGATCCAATTGTTGGGAATGAGCAAAAAGTTGAAGCCTTTTGGAAAAGGATTGCAACTTACTTTGCTGCAAGTCCTAAGGTTGCAGGTCTACAAAAGAGGGAGCCAAGTCATTGTAAGCAAAGGTGGTCAAAGATCAATGATATAGTATGCAAATTTGTAGGATGCTATGAGGCTGCATCATCTCAGAAATTAGTGGCAAAAATGACAATGATGTTATGAAGTTGGCGCACAAGATTTACTTCAATGATCACAAGCATAAGTTCACTCTGGAGCATGTTTGGAGAGAACTTAGACATGATCAGAATTCGTGTCGAAAATACGGAATGGTAATGTCAAAGTGAGGAAGATTAAGGATGGTTCCACATAGTCTTCAACCTCTGTGCTAGTTATCCATGAAAAAAATCAAGTTCGTCCTCCTGGTGTTAAGGCTTCAAAAGCTAAATCTAATAGGAACAAGGCAACATAAGTGGTAAAAGAAGGCAATGCTTTATTAGAGTTTCAGAGCATGTGGGAGATTAAATAGAAGGATTTAGCAATGAAATAAAGGCTTTCTAAAAACAAGTTGTTGGACAGTTTCCTTGCAAAAATAGAACCACTTTCTGATATAGATATGACTCTCAAGAACAAACTAATAACTGACATGTTGAACTCGTGAATGACTTTATGTTGCAATGTAATCTGTTTGTTTAAGTTTTGCTTCTTGTTGTAATGTTACTTACTAGTATCTTACTTTATCTTTTGTGTTTGTGCTTTAAAGTGTGATCTCGTGCCAGCTTTGGCTAGTAAAGGATGGTTGATGATATTATAAAGGAATATCCAACTCTAGCATTCCATGCAAGTGTTAACAAGTAATTCGGAAAGGTATTTCTCCTCTTGGAAGCCTCTGATATATATAGATTTGTTTTACATTTTTGAATCTTAATCTTATCATCAGGTATGTTATTTTTTGATAGTTCCTTATTGAGTGATGGTTGATTTCAGGGATCACTTTTTCAGTTTTAAAGCAATTTGCTCGTCTAAAAAGTAACAAGCAAACCATAGCTGTGAGATTTGTTGGCTATCCCAATGTTGGGAAATCATCTGTTATTTACACACTGCGTACTAAAATGTATGTACTTCTCCATTAGTCTCTACTCTTGCAATCATGCATTGACGAACTCCAAATTGATTATTTACTTGTGCTCACATATCTCACTCTTTCTTTTCTCTAAGTTTGCAAGGTTGCTCCAATTCCAGGTGAAACTAAGGTCTGGCAATACATCACACTCACTTGTAATATTCTTGTAAGGAAATATATAAGTTGGTTTAGATGAACACAATATATTTTGTACACAACTTATATTATTCTTGTATTCTTAACAAGATTACAACTAATCATTCTATAATTTCATATTTTATATTTTGTATGTTTAAAATTTGAAGAATGCAAAATAATTATGCTTTATAAATATATATTTATAAATTTTAACTTAATAAATTTTACAATTAAAAAATGTTTACTTATCCTTCTACAATTTGGTAATATATGTTTTACTAATCATTCTACATACTCTATATTATGTTTACTAATTATTCTACATACAATTTTGTTAAAAAATATGTTTACTAATCATTCTTACTAATCATTCTACGTACTCTATATTATGTCATCAAGAGTATTGTCAATATATGTTTACTAATCATTTTACAATTTTTTTAGAACGCCAAATAAAATTTTATCATTAAAACGCCACAAAAATTAAAACTCATACTAAAATATTTAATTTTAAAAAATTATTATTTACATTAAAAATCTAATGATTGGAGGTTGTTTAAAGATCCACCAAATCTTTTTGTAAATTGAACCCATTACAGGATTCCGTTATCTTCCACTAGTTTGCAGATTTTATACATCTTTTACGCATATCATTACATGTTATCAGTTTAATCCCTCCAACGAAAAAAACTGATATAACTACTGAGATTTTTTCTTTATGGGTTGTAACTTGTAAGATGGGCCAAGCAATCCATATGTATGTAATAAAACTAAGTTATCTAAACAGCTCACGTGACATTGCATTTGGCAGATGAATAGGAATCTCGACACATCACGCGAGGCAAGATGCGAATATTTATAATTCTATAGCCGGTCTATTATTTGCCATAAGTCTCACAAACACCTCTCGTTTTTTTGCTTATTCATTGGAAAAAGAAGATCCACTATTTTTTGTAATTATATGGAGCTGAAGTCCATACATTTTTATGCACCAAAACTCAAGTAATTTAAGAATATTACACATAGGAAAGATACGAGATGATATAAAAAGATTTATGAGCCACTATATTCACTGTAAATTGATTTTAATTTAGAACCTCAAAATTCTTAATATAGTATTAGAACGTATGTTCAATTCGAGTGTGGATATAATATCTCAAACATTTCAATAAAAAAATATGTTTTCTATGTTAATCAATAAATCAGAAGATCTGATTTGTAATTTAAAATTTTCAATGCAAGATTATGTCACTACAAAGTTGTTTATATTCCTATAAAAATGTAAATATAATATTTAACTATTCAATCAAAATATTTTTTCTATGGACGATATTTAATTTTGTTTGGAATTTATCTTTACTTTTCTCGAATTTAACAACTCATATATATAAGAAAAGTAAGGCATGTTAATCGTAGAACATACGTGCCGTCCGTATGTATTATACAAAATCAAATAACCTTCAATCAAATTATCTTCCGTGAAAGCAAAAATGCTAAATTATTCAACAAATACAACTTCAATTACAAAAGGTAAATATAATTCTTAAATTTTTTATAACAAATATAAACTGTCGATCATCTCTTTACTCAATCATATCGCCAAGTATTGAGATCTTATGGTATACTTTGGAACAATAGTACCATTGTTCCAGACCATTAATATTATTTGATCCCGAATGACTATGAACCAAAATTCAGAATAATAAGAGAATATGAGGTTTGGAAACGAGACAAGCTAAAACTCGTTTAAATAAGCATAAATAACCAAAAGCAAGAATATGGTTGAGCAGCGAGATCGTGAGAAAAATATTAAGAAAGAATTTCGGACTAGGAAGTTATGTAACCGAACTATAAAATGAGAAGAACTCAGCAAATAAAACATAAACTTAGACTTATAGCATTTTATGTATTGTATTTATCATTTCGATATCAATAAAGTTAATTCGTTCTTTATGAAAGATTTGTTCGGTCCAATCAAGTTTTATCATAAAATCCAAATCGATATTGTTAAGTTTCTACATCAATCAATAGCGTCTTCACCACATAATGACATATTACGATTCATGACACTAATCTTTATAATTACATATAATCAGAATATGTAAGGATTCCATTGATTCAAAAACACTTGAATCGAGAAATATCTGTAAAATCCAATGACAGAGTCTGTGTAGCTCACTCTCATATCTGATTTCAAGTCAGCTGCAATTAAAACGAGAAATCAAGTCACATGCTAAAATCTCTAAAATTGTTAGCGTTAAGTAAGGCTCTCTCTTGATCATGTTTATAGATCTACGCCGAAACACTCGTTTTATAAGTCCACACGCTTGCACTATCTAATTATCTAATGCTTAGTTTAACTAAAATCTCGATTTAAGGACTGATTTAGATTATATAATTATATATATCTTTTGTTCCGTGATCGTGGAAGGACAAAAGTGAAGTGTCGTGAACTAAAAAACCGTGATTTTTGATCCTTCGATGTGTAGTTGGAGCTGCATTTTTCTGACACGTACCAGCTCACACCTCTCGTGCTTTGTTAATTACTATACACATAATCTCTAGTTTAACAATTTTCTGTTAATTACTAAATTAACAATTTTATTTGGTTTCTTAAAAGACTAGAAGTTAATGTGAGAACTTGTGGAAGGCTACATCGAAAGAAAAGTAAACTCACCGAGTAGAAGGGCTCTATAATAGTACCATTTTTGTATAATAATATATCTAACTTTAACTAATTTAACTGTAAAATAATAACTAAGGTTAGAGAACCAACTTTGGAAGGCCATAGTAAAGGAGAATATGAAGGAAGAGATGTCGTGAATGTATTTATCTAAATGAATTTCCGACGAAAAAACTTGTATAAAATCCGCATTTAAAAACTATGTTTAGAGGAAAAAACTGAACTGAATTATTGTTCATTGAGCATTAAAACTACATGTTTTCAACAGATTTTTATGGGTATTACCATCGAAGATAATTTTATATGCGATTGTAAAACCCCTTCACTATAAAAATATTTTGTATTGAAATTTAATATTCTATCGTAATTAACATTTATTTTGTCACAATATATTATGAGTTTATGATAATTTATAAATTGTAATAACATAAATATTACAAATGTATATTCATAACAAAAATGGCAAAATACTTATGATGAATAACTTTAGTAACAATTTCATCACAAATTATTACAGAATAACAATGAATTATTGTAAATTACGAAGTCGTAATAGAATTGTATATAAAACATCACAAATTGTTATTCACATTTTAGTCACGATACAACCATCATAATAATAACTGATTTTTTATAGTGATATATTCCATATAATTTTAGTATGATCCATCCCGATAAATTTGTTATTTTCGAGAATCCATCCAAAATTCATAAAAGGTTGGACGGTAAGCTAGTTCTATGTTGAATTTTCTAGGGCTTTTCGATATTTGAGTGAGTTGGCTTGTAATGCAAGTAAGTCTAGGTTCAAACTAAATTTGTTAATATATTCGTTTCTAAACACAACATGATTTGCTATCTTAAAGTTTTGATTTAAACTAATCACATCGCCTAATGTAGATAATATATTTGATTAGACTTGGACCTTTATAGCTACTCTCAATTGATATTATTGAAACTCACGTTGATGACCGATCAAAACCATGTGATAAAACTGTCTTAACGCGTTTAAGCTCTCCTACCAAATTAGTTTATGGAAGAGTCTAAGTACTTATATTAATATTAAAAATTATGTAATAAATAATAATAATACGATACTACCGAGTGTGAGTTACTTAAGAAAATAGAGAGCAATTTTGAGTTGGAGTTCTTAGCTTAGTTGGCTTACCCACGTGTGTTCCCTCTCCGCTTGAAATGGAACATTTGTTATGTCTCTTAACTCACTAAATCTCATTTTAATATTCACTTTAACCTTTATTATTTTTATCATATTGATAACTCTTATCTTAGCTCCTCATAATCTGTTACATAACATTGAGTTTTATTTTTGTTTCTTGATAAGGACATAATATTGGTTTTATATTAGTGTTTTAATAAAAGTTTATACATAGAATAATTTTGTCAACTGTTAAATATTTGTCATTATAGTGTTTTCTACTAAAATTTAATATTAAATCATTTGGATAAGTTACGGATTTAAATCAAATTTCTTTTAGTTTTGAAAATATAGTAACTACATTATATAAGTACTTACAAAAATTAGTTTGGTTATTTTTGACGTTGGTTCCAAATAGTACTTTGAATATGAACTAAAGTAGACACAAAATAAATTCATTTTCCAATAAGTTCAGTTGAGAATGGTTACTTGTAAGTAAAACTAACTAATCACCTAAAAATATATAATTATTTTGAAAAGTACAAAATCACCTGAAAAATATGACCAACAATAATCAATCGGTTTAGTCTAATTGATTGCTTGTAACGAAATATATATATATATACAAGTTATTAGTAATACTTAGTATAATTAATATTTTATATATTAAAATCGAGACCGTGTTACAAATTTTAGGATAAAACTAATATATGATTTGTAACAACCTTTAAAACTAGGCATAAGATAAGTTTTGTTACAAATTGTAATAAAATAATTCTAAATTAGTAAAAAATTAATAAAAAGTTCTAAAAACCTAAATTTTAACAAAAAAATATATCATTTACAAATTCAATTAATTATTTGGTTCCATTTCAGATTTAGGTTTAATTTTATATAAACCTCGAAAATTAATAAGGATTAAATTTTGAAAAACGGAAAATCAAAAATTTAAGAAAACTATATTGGATACAAATTCAGTTATTGATTCAGTTTTGATTTTGGTTTTGGTTTGGATTCAACTTTTTGGATATATATATATATGTAGGATCTATGATGAAATTTTGTTGAGTTCGGTTCCTCTAATTCGATATTTTGGTTCTTTTGATTTAACTTCTATTTATTTTTTTTTGCATAGAAGTCGGTTCGGTTCGGTATATAGATCGAGTTTGTGTTTGGGTAGTTTTATATAAAATTCAAAATTAAAAAGATTAATAAATTAATAGATTTGGTTTTTAATTTGGTGTAGATTCATATTTGGTTTGATTTTCCAAATACCTAAATTTAGAACCTATTTAGATATTTTATAGGGTTTGATTTTTCTAGTTTTGATTGATTTTAATTTAGATATTAGTTTGTGAAAACAATATCTCAAAAACAATATTTAAAATATAAAACATGGTGCTATAATATGTGTATAATTTTAGTATTAGTTAAAGATAGGTTTTGTTTTTAATTAGTTATTTTAAATTAAGAAGTGAATGCAACCAAATGCGAAAATATTAGAATCGTTGGAACATTTGCCCGAAACAAAAACTAAACCAAATAGCTAGGTTTGGTTTCCATTTTGAATGTCAACTAGTTTGGATTATGAGTTGTAAGAGTAATATTGATAGGTACAAGTAAAATTATGTATTAAAAGAAAATATTTATAGCTGGGAAATAGCAAAGCATTAATTTCAAAAAGTAGAGAAAACTCTCTCCCACGTGCACACCATCTCAAACTTCAAAACACACAAACCCCACTTCATGGGTCCCACACTCACCTCGCTATATAAAAAGCTTCTTCTTCCTCATATTTCTTCACCATTTCAAAATCAAACGATCACATTTACTCTCTCTTCTCTCTCTTTCCTCAGATAATGGTTGGAGTTTTCCGGCGATCACTCTCTTTCCCGAACAAACCCTCCGCCTGCGTCCGTTCATCTCCACCGTCAATTCCACGTGTCTCTCACCACACCAGATCCGTTAGTCTCCCTTGTCGATCTCATCCTTTAATCTCTCACGTTAACCACGAAATCTCTCAGCTCAAATCCTGGTTCTCTTTCGCCGGCGAATCTCACCGTCGGACCACCGCTTGGATCACCGACGGTCTCATCCTCCTCAAAGACGTTCAGGAAACACTCGCTGATATTCTCCAGCTCCCACAATCTCGGGAATCTCTCCGTAACCGTCCGATTTTCTTCGAGAATCTTTTAGAAGATCTTCTCCGATTCGTGGACGCTTACGGAATCTTCCGTACATCAATCCTTTCCCTCCGTGAACACCAATCCGCCGCACAAGTCGCTCTCCGGAAAAAAGACGACAAGAAAGTCGCCGATTACTTAAAATCTCGCCGATCTCTAGCTCGAGATATCGCGAAACTAACTTCATCGATTCGTGAACCGAAAACAAAATATCAACACTGCCACGTGGACAACGTAAACGGAACATACGGTGACGCAGAATTAGCGTCAGTTATCGGTGACGTCATTGAAGCTACTGTCTTGGTTTCCAAGGCACTTTTTAACGGCGTTTATTTCTCACTCCGTCCAAACAAAACGACGCCGTTTATTGGGTTTTTAAAACGGTCTGAGAAAAAAGAGAAAATGGATGAAGGAATCGAGGAGCTAAAGCAAGTTGACGAGAAGAGCTTGATTGGATTAAACAAAAAGAAAAATGAAGAAGTAAAAAGTTTGATTAAGAAGATGATGGATTTGGAGAATTCGATTCTTGAAATTGAATGTGAGAGTGAGAAAGTGTTTAGGGGTTTGATTAGCACTCGTGTCTCATTGCTTAATGCCCTAACACATTAACTAATTATCTATTGATCACTCTCATTCTTTTTTTCTTTGTTTTTTTTGTCCGATTATATGGATTATTTGTATGACCTAAATACATGAAAGAAAATAGAAAACGAAAATTTAATAAAAGATACATTACAAATACATTTATTTGTATGATCTATCCGGATGGTAGAAGCAGAGATGACCACTGATTACACATAAATTTTAAAGCTGGTTGCTAATTCAAAAAATTAGCCCACTTTTTTTTTCTTACTAATTGACTTTGCAAGATTAACGAGTTTAGTTTAAAAAATATATCTTACTTCGATTCATTATTTCAAAAGAAAATTGCAAATAAAATACATTTTTGCAAACGGTTGAAGGAAAAAAAAAAAAGAGGCTTTTCTTACTATTTTACCTTTTTCTTTTAACTCGTGATTTATCGTTTGTAAATTCTTTGAGTAGTTGTTGTTTCTGAGTTGATTAAAAGAACTCGATTTTATGCCTCTAATTTGGAGACGTTTGTATTGAAAGTATCTATAATTTCCTAACATTTTTTCACCGTAATCTTTGGTTGTTTTGAGTCTTTGTTTTAGAAAAAGTGTTATTATTTCTATGCAATTTATTTGTTTGACATATATTTAATATTTATTGTAACGCGTTAAGAACCAAGGTCCACTAATGATCTCAAGCCATGCCATAGCCATGCATTGCATTGTCATCATTTATTTTGCAGACAACAAAACATTAAACATTACTACAGAAACAGCGTGCGTGAACAAACTCACTGATGCATATATTTGCCGGAAATAATTGAGAGAAAATTAAATTAAAACAAAATAAGAAAGACAAAAATAAATTGTAAGCATTTCACGTCGATGGATTCGTTTTGATACTTTGTGGGTCTCTCTCACATTCAAATAATTATATATAACTCAGAAAGCACCACCACATGGTTTGTTAGGGATGCTTTTCAATTATCACCTTGATCTGATTCGGATTAAGACTTTAATTATGTGATTAGCACCGTATTAAAACGTGGGGTTTGCTGGATAACAAACTCTTCGTAATATTGTATAGTGTTTTTTAATTTAACAATTTGTAACTTGCTAATTACTTTTTCTTACTAAAACAAAAATAGAATCTTTCCCTTTGTAGTGGCGTTACGTATTCTATTGGTATGGCCGGTTTGATACTAAACCGGACTACAAGGAATCAATTTGTTGCAACTTTCAACAGAACATAGTCGTCGACGAACCGTTGAATATAGCTTCGAATAAATTATGAAATTATAAACTACAAAAATGGTTTGAATAGCCACGAAAAAACACAGTAACGTTTTTATAAACACAAAACTTTCACAAGGCTTATGATTGCAAGATGTGATTAATTTTTATGTGGCTAATTTTCATGTTTAGAGAATCATAAGTCATGACTAATTCTTTCGTGGCTATTTATGTATTTTTGGTGGTTTTTTCCGTAACATTTCAGTGATCTTTTTGGATTTCAATACGAAAAAATTCATGCGGTCGGGAATGAGTAGTCATTCTTGTAGTTGTTTAATTTCATTCCGTTTGGACTATAATTGGGTTGGTTGCTTTGAAATGCAAGTTGCGTGAATTATTGTTGTTTCATGAAAAAAAGCTTTACTTAGTTTGGAATAATAATTACAACGAGGCAAAAAATGACAACTCGGATTTGGTCATGGCTTCAATCCAACTCCCAACAAACAAGATAATTCACAGATAGAAAAGGGATTTTGGTCTTCAATAAATTATTAAGTTATGACTTTATTAAAGAGTTAATATATCAATATTTAGAAAATAGATCATTATTAGAACCTGAACTTTACATGTTCCTAATAATTTAAGATTTCTAATATCTTACCCAATTATTTTAAGTCACACTATTTCTTCTACATCAATTATGTATAGTTGGTAAATTTTTGTCAATATGTATAGTTGGATTTAATTTTTTATTACTACAACATAAGTTATTAATTAAAAGACGCTTTTATTGTGTAACTATTGATGATATAAAATGTATGCATACTCGTATCTAACCTTTTTTGTCACATCAATTATGTATATAGTTGGTTATTTTTTGTCAATATGTATAGTTGGATTTAATTTTGTATTATTACAATATAAGTTATTAATATAAGAACGGTTTTATTGTGTAACTGATTATATAAAATGTATGCATACTGCTATCTAACTCTCTTTTTGTCACTGTACAATTCAATTGATGTATTAATCTCGACTCAATTTTTATGACTTATTTGAAGTCCAAAATTATTTGTTTTGTAATTTTACATTTTTGCCATTAGTGAATTCTTATTTTTATTCTTTGAGACAATAACATTTTCTTAATGCTATATTCAATAAAAGAGGAGAACCTCAAAAATTCTACAACATCTCTAGTTGAATCTCTAATATTATAGACAAAAATAATCAGTTATATGATTTAAAGATTCAGGGACTACTTGAAAAGAAAATGAAAAACCTCAAAAAATTATTTAGATAGAAGGAGAACGCTAGCCACTCTTCAAAAGATAAAAACATTTGATTTAACTACAACTAAGATATTAAACAAAAATGCTCCCTAATTTATAACACATGATATAATAACTCACATAACAACAACGTTATTTATTTTAAATATATTTTCTCTCTCCTATTAAATGATGTTTTATAATTTATATAAGTAAATGTATAAATTAAGCACAAAAATGACTAAAAATGATTTTGTAAGTTATATACTTCAAAATTATCAAAAACATATAGGGAGAATTTCAAAAATGCTTTTTAAACCCAATTTTCTTTTAAAAGTATATTTTTGTTTTAATTCACTTTAAAAAAAAAAGGTGCATTTTTGAATAAGAGTCTCTTCTAAAAGACATTTTCTGGAATTACTTAAATAAATATATAAGCTAAAATGTAACATTTATAAATTATCGTATATATACAGAAAATGTTAAAAATGATTTTTGAAATCTATCTATAGTCAACATATTTACCAAATATATATATGTCAACTAAATATATATATATATATGTCAATTATATATATATATATTTGTGAAAGTTATTGTCACATATTTACCAAAACTAGTATTTAAGCTAAAAATTTAAAATCTAAAAAGTTATCAAAAAGAAAAAATAAGGAGAAATATTATTTTGTAAATTCTATAGTCCACATACTTACCAAAATATGTTTATAAACAAAAAACAATTATCAAAAATAAACATAAAGTGGAGTAAAAATGTTTGTGAAGGGTATACGACATATTTACAAAGTAATTATATAAGCTAAAAAAATAAAATCTTAAAATTACCAAAATAAGCACAAAAGTGAATGGAAATTTTTTTTGTGAAGAATATAGTCTACATAATTTCTAAAATAAATATATAGCCAAAATATATAAAATCTATATACAAATCGTATATAATTTTTTAGATAGAAAAATCTCCAAACCATTATGAATAAGCACAAAATCAGTGAACAAGAATTTTGTGAATGTTATAGTTCATATAAAATAGAAAGGAATTGGTCAAATATAGCAAAAGTATAGTGTAATTAGTAGAATAGTTTTTGTCCAAAAAAAAGAAAGCATCAAGGGTGTAATTACGATTACACCCTTGAAACAAAAAACTGTCTTCTTCTATTTTTTTCTTCTTCTCAGGTTAGTTTCACACCCCAAAAAAGAAAGAAACCTATAGTGTAAACCGTCGTCGTTAACTTCTCTTAATTTTGTTCCTTCTTCGTCGTACTCAACGTGTTCTTCGCTGTATTTCATACTCGTTGTCTTCTTCTTCATCTTGTTCTTCGTACTCGTCGTCTTCATTGTTGGTAAGTTTCTTCTGTTCTTTATCCTCTGCTCCTCTTCTGCTTTTTCTTCTTTTTCGTAAGGGCATTTGGGTTTAGGGTTGACGTAGACATTGGGTTTCTCGATTTTGCGAGATTTCGATTTTTCAATTTTGCGACATTTGGGTTTTTGTTCTTCACTAACTTATTATGTGTCTAGTAGATTTATTCCCCAGTCTGAGCCAATGTGATATAGTTGTGAGGGTAAGGGTGAAGAAGCGATATGATACGTGTAGTACAGTTAGTATGACGTTGGGTAGAGTTAGGTCGTAGGGGGTATAGTTGGATTATAGTGTGGTAGAGTTAGCTTATAGTGTAGTCAAGTTAGTGTGACGTGTGGTAGAGTTAGATTATAGTAAGGTAGAGTTGATTTGTAGTGTAATAGAGTTAGGTTGTAGTGTGCGGTATAGTTGGATTCCGTGTGGTAGAGTTAGGCTGTCGTATAGTAGAGTTAGATTATCGTATGGTATAGTTAACTTATAGTGTAGTAGAGTTAATCCGACGTGTGGTAGAGTTAGATTATAGTGTGGTAGAGTTGGTATGTAGTGTAATAGAGTTAGGTTGTAGTGTGCTGTATAGTTGGATTCCGTGTGGTAGAGTTGGTATGTAGTGTAATAGAGTTAGGTTGTAGTGTGGTAGAGTTAGATTATCGTGTGGTAGAGTTAACTTGTAGTGTGGTAGAGTTGGGTTGTTGTGTGGTAGAGTTAAATTATCGTGTGGTACAGTTAACTTGTTGTGTGGTAGAGTTGGGTTGTTGTGTGGTAGAGTTAGGTTGTAAGAATGTAGAGTTGCCTTGTAGTGTGGTAGAGTTGGGTTTTATAATGCTTATCGTTTGTTTTCTTTCATCTTTAGATATGGCAGACAAGAAGTACCCGAAGAAGTTTCTCACACACGGTGTACAGGTTATGAAGAATCGAAGCATCAACCATTTCTGCAATCTAAAAAACATCAGTAATATGATCAAGGGTATTGGTGAGGATGCATACGTAGACATAAAAGAGAACACTTGCGTAGGCGTTTTTCTGAATCTAGCAGATTCCGACTACAACTTTACAGGGAGGCATATACAGTACCTGCTGATGAATCAACTAGTGACTAAGAAGATGTATGAGATTTGGGTGCTGTTTGGGTCTCGGCCTACGAGGTTTCGAGAAGCGCACAGAGAACTTTGGGAAGATATTGGCTTAGGGGTTGGTGAATGACCAAAATGGGTAGAGTTGAAATAAATCTTGGGGAGATTTACATGGTGGTCTTTCGAGAAGAGGAAGATGGTGGGCTTGCTAGTGGTTTTGAATGTAGGAGTTTTTGGTTGCCACACAAATCGTAGGCTCCCTTTTAGTGCTGCGAAGTTGGTTGCAGATTTTGAGATGTTCGAGAGACATCCATGGGGAAGAGTGGCGTTTCTAGAACTGATAAAATCGATCAAAATGGCAGGATGCAAAAAGAGCAGTAATTACACAGTACACGAGTTTGTGCACGCACTTCTGATATGGGCATTTGAGTCCATCCCCATAGTCGCTAAAATATTTGGGGAGCAACGAGCAGGTGACGTCCCCATTCTACGATGTAGACCCATCAAAAAACAAACCATTGACCCCGAGGACTTGGTGAAGTTGGAGCTAGCAAATAATAATGGAAAGATAAATTCTTTTTGCAGTAGAGTTCATTTACTCCACTATAAATACATGGTAGAGTTCAATTTTAAGTAATGTGGAGTTGATTTCAAGTATAGTAGAGTTTTATTTCATAACTATAGTAGAGTTCATTTACGTGTAGTAGAGCTCATTTACGTGTAGTAGAGTTATCCATGTGTAGTAGAGTTCATTTACGTTTAGTAGAGTTATATGTAGTGTGGTAGAGTTCAATAATAAATTGCATTTTCTCGTCTACCAGGTACGTCTTAAGTAGCTGACTACACAGCCTCTGGAGATAATGCCTCTATGGCCAAACGATATTGCAGACCACAAATTGGACACCATGCTTGGAGACATACTTGCCTCCAGGTTAGATGAATCTCCTTGGGACAAAAGTAATAAGAGGAAGGCGGATGCTTATGTCGAGGAGAGGATGAGCAAGCGTAGTGCTAGTTCAAAAGAGCAGGTGGAGAAAGTGAAAGAGAAACAACACAATAAAGAAGAGAAAAAACCAAATAAAGTAGAGAAAAAACACAATAAAGAAGTGAAAAAATACAAGAAAGAAGAGAAGAAGAGAATTCAGATTAGGATGGATGACTCCACCACCATGCAGGATGTGGTGAGAGTCGTTGAAAAGAAAAAGTAGAAGGCATAGGAGTCCAGTGCGTTGCTTGACACTCTTAGAGGTCTGACCAGAGCCTTCGAAGGGATGAGACACGATCAGAACGTGTTTGCTGAAAGTATATATCGTCTTGAGGAGAGTACGCTCGATACCAGGGCAGAGACCACAATGCTTACTGAGCGCGTGAATAGGCTGGAGCGTAACACCTCAGACAATAGAGCCATGATTGAGAGGATTCTTAGACTAGAAGAGACCAGAGCGCAACCCCTAGTTTATAGCTTGGCAGATGAGGGTGAAGGTCAGACAAGTGCACGACATCGAACTCCTAAAGATGTGAATCGCGAAGAGAGCCTACATCCTGAAGATGTAGGTCGTGAAGATGACGTAGAAGGCGATACCACCCGTACTCCCAACTCCCCTAATAATAAGGAACTTAATTCGGTACGTAGGGCTCTATTTTGAATGAGACTTACTCTGATTGATTATGTACCAACAAATAACAAATGCTGAGAACAAGCTGAAACTTTTCTTGGACGTTTTTCGGGCTGAGAACACTCGAACCAGCTCTTTATCCACGATTTCTTCGGCCTCCCTGGTTGTTGACGCACATGTGGTGGATTACACAGCTTACGACTCACTTCCAATGGAATGGGAAGTGCAGCATCTCTTGGAAAGATACTACTAGAGTATGCGTTGTACATGAAGGTTGTGTGATAGTATGGATGGGTAAGTTCGATCGTCGGCCTTCTAGAAGCCTCAGCAACGGCAATGTCATGGACACAAGGAATTTTTTCGACATCATACCTCTTGCAAGAACACGTCTTATCAGTCAAGTTGACTAAATGAGAAGTTTCGGATTGTGTAACAACAGCCTGGTTTTCGTCTATGTCCTGCACGTTTTACTGTCTAGCTTCATCGACCCTTGTCTATCATTTATAACAAATATAATGTTAACTCTACTAAAGGCATTGTTAACTCTACTATGAAGGGACTAACTCTACTTTGGGCAATGGTAACTCTACCTTTAGGAGCTTTTCAACAGATGTTGTTAGAACAGTTGACGTGAGAATGGCCTTCGTCTTCCGCTTCGCGAACCAACGTGTTAACATCGACCTTATTGCATCTATAAGCTGGGCAATGGGAAAAGTTCTTGCCTCTGATAATGCATGGTTTATTGATTCTGCAATGATCGACGTAGTGAAATTGTATTTGTTTCCGGGGAAGTACACTCGACTCCACAACCGCACATCAGCTTTTATCAAGTAGGCATGAAGCTTTGGATTTAACGCCTGAATCTGAGCAAGTATAGCGTTGAATTCATCGACCCTAAAAGTGGTGGCAGCTTTCTTGAACAACTTAAAGGGCTCGCCACCTCTAAATATCGACAAAATATTCTTACGTAGGTGGTAGGTGCAAATACCCCGAGAAGAAAGTGGGTATACAATCTTTATGGCTTTAGCAATGAATTTGTGTCTATCTGATATGATGGCAAGTTCTCTGTCATCAGGGATCACACGGTTTAACTGTCTAAAAAATCTTTCCCAAGATTCGTCATTCTCGGTATCAACCACACCAAAAGCCATGGGAAATATGTTGAAGTTACCATCTTGCATGGTAGCGGTTAGTAGAGTACATTTATACTTCCCTAACAAAAATGTACCATCGACAACAACAACCTTCCTCATGTAGGGCAAAACCCCTAATACTTGCATTGAAGGCGATGAAAAGAAACTTAAACCCGTCTTACCCGTCAACTTCAAGCTTTATTAGACTTCTGGGATTCGCTCTTCTAATAGCAAACAAGTACGACGGAAGTTCTTCATAACTACTTTCCGAACTTTCGGTAACTAGGACTCGTGCTTGGTTTAGAGTGCGGTGTGCTTTCTAGTACTTCATCTGCATAAACGTCAGACTTAAATGTCACACTAACTCTACCATATGTTAGACTAACTCTATAACACTGCAATTTAACTCTACCACACACTACAACCTAACTCTACTACACATAATCCAACTCTACCACACTGTTATCTAACTCTACCACACTGTCATACCAACTCTACTAAAACGTCAGCACTGCAATTTAACTCTACTACATTGCAAGCCAACTCTACCAAACGCCAAAACTGCAATCTAACTCTAGCACACTATACAACCTAACTATACCAAACGACAGACTAACTCTACTACACGTAATCCACCTCTACCACACTGTTATCTAACTCTACCACACTGTCAAACCAACTCTACTTAAACGTCAGCACTGCAATCTAACTCTACTACGAAGATTAACTCTACCATGGCGTAAAAGTACGTTTGTACCTTTAGACCGAATCACTTGCTCATTGAATCAGCAACGTGTTGAGGAAGAACAGATGGCCCAATTCCACCTACAAATTCCAAGTATAACCTTCCTAAGACTTCCGTTGACGTTTGTCGTGCACGACCTGATCTCTCCGTAACAGAACAACTATGTTCTCCCATATACTTCCGGACAAAGAAACATCCACCATCGTCGACAAGTGAAGCTCGCACTCTCCACTGACAGTTTGGTACCCAACATTTCACATCCAACACTGTCTTCGATGAAGCAACAACATCGAAGTCAAACCTCTGTAAGACAGAAAGTATTTTTAGCCTGGTCATGAGTTCTTTTTTTGATGAGTATCGTTGCCCAACAACCAATGCGAGTGCTGACATCTCTATGTCCAAATACTCAGCATTCAAATTCAACCCCGTTGCTTTCTTCGACAGGGTTTTCTTCTTTCCTTCCTTTGATTTTCTACGAACACTGATATAATCTTCATCATCCGAGCTTGCGCCATCCATATCATCGCAACAGTTGAATCTGAATTCCACATCCTCGTCCTCAGTATGTTCACTTTCATGTTTCACATTTTCTGGTATACGCTCATTGTTTGGTCCACATCTACTAAACATCGGATCAACTCTACTACACCGAACATACGAGGCATCATTCTCCGACTTACATTAGAATTTCTCGTCAACGTTTCTCCAACTACACTGACCTTTTTCAGGGTAACTCAATGAAACACGAGATCTAGTGGTAATTTTGACACATAGACGCATTGCTTCTTTACAAAATTGTGAAACAAACACTTGCAACTGTTTATCGTTACTTACAATTACAGGGGGAGTATCTTCTGGTAGTGACTGAATGAAAACATTTGGCATGTAGCTTAGTTTTAGCTCATGACAATGTGCATCCAAACCAAAATCGGCATAAACCATCTCCAGAAATTCATCGAGCCTTAAATCTTCGACAATGCCTATGATCCGACACCCGTACGACTGGTCCATCGAAAATATCCATCGATTTTCATTAAAACTCCATATCCCACAAACCAAAATGATTTGATCCATAGATCCAAACATAAACAGAAAAAGCAAAGGAGCTTCGAAGAAGTAAATGAGTTTCAAGAAAGCTACAATGGCGTCACTTATGGAGGAATCAGTTGGATGCGTGGTAGATGAGCTAATAACTGAGGGGTAAATACGTAATTTAAGCTCTACTACAAAAGTAGGCTAGGTTTTCAAAACTAACTCTACCATACTGTACTCTGTTCGTGTGGTAGAGTTGATTAGAACACAAAAAAGAACTCTATTATGCTGGAAATCTAACTCTACCAAGCACACTTTACCTTTATCACGCTGGAAATCTAACTCTACTACACACGAATTTTCATTAATGTCAACTCTACTAAGCATACTTTAAATCTACTACGCTGGAACTCTAACTCTACCATACTGCACTCTGTCCGTGTGGTAGAGTTAATTAGAGCATAAACAACAACTCTATTATGCTGGAAATCTAACTCTACCAAGCACACTTCACCTCTATCACGCTGAAAATCTAACTCTACTACACACGAAATTTCATTAATGTCAACTCTACTAAGCATATTTTAACTCTACTACGCTGGAACTCTAACTCTATCATACTGCACTTTGTCCGTGTGGTAGAGTTGATCGCGTACGTGGAAGATTTCATTAATGACATTTTCGTAATTACTTTTTTTTTCCTCATTAGGAAAGGGCAAAATAGTATATATTAAATCAAAAAAACTATTCTAGCCATTTACAAACATTTGCTCTATTTCAATAATTACCACTTAATTCCGCTATAATATAGCAAATCACCCTAGTGAAAAATGATTTCGTTAAAGCTATAGATTATAGTCCACAAATTTACCAAAATATGTTCATGATAATTATCTCTTGTCCATCGTGCTCTTTATTCTCTATATCACGTCTTGGACTCCTCTCACTATCATGATTATGAATTTGAATTTGTGATTGATAAATAGGTAAAAATTGTCATAGTTAAAACTCTCTCTGGCCCAGTTTTCAAAGTATCACAGTTTCGTATAACTTCACCTTCACGAACGCCGGCACCGGACTCCATCTTTGCTCTCTCTTCTTCATTTGTTATCTCTCTTCATCTTCTCATTTGTTTTGTCTTCTCTTCTTTGTTGTGTTCTTATGCTATGTTCTCCACCATCTTCTTCTCCTTATTGTGATTCTTCTGTTTTGGTCTCCTTCTCCAATGGAAGTTATGGCTGGTAAAATTAAGGTTCGAAGCTCTTTCTTTCGAGGACGAAGAAACCTTAATCGGCAACATGTGGCTAGTAACTTTCCAATGGCATCATCAACCAAAACAGCGGCGTTGTTAATTGAGCTATGGTTTCCACTCTTTGTCTGCACACAAATCCATTTCTAATAGGCCTCTTGGTGGACCAATTATTTATTAATGCGTGATTTTAAAATCTATTTTCTATTGTTTATTAGATTGCTTTTAAGGAAAAATTCAATTCTGTGGGTTTTAGAGGAGTTAAGTTTAAGAATTCCATGATTTTAAGCCTATTTTTAGATTAAGTTTTCATAGGAGAATGTTAGACATAATTGCGTCATCCTTTACGGAGAGTAATGTACTTTG
>JAKUCM010008522.1:0-24033 GCA_023374145.1 Lepidium sativum | reverse complement strand
TAGTTGGTCTCGTACAATAATCAATTCTTATTAAATATACAGAGATTTAGCAACTATAAATTTACACGCACTTAAATACTTATCCTATGTTTTAGTTGTACAATCTAATAATCTAATATTTAGAAAATTTTAGAGTAAAACACCAGTTTAGATGATTGATTGGTCTAAAACTCTAGTTTGTTAACAGATTGGTCTTAATTTTACACGTGCTTATGATTCGGAAGGAAGCAATGTATTACTTTTAACAATAGCATTATTCATAATTCCTAAAATACCAGAAAAGTTTAGAGGCATGCATGTGACTTAGCGGCAGATGACTGCCCCATAGTCACGACTTAAAGCAATAAGAAAAAACAAAAGATGCCTTCTTCTCTTGTCCCATGCTTTATTTATATTTCAAAGCCATACCGATAAAGGATCAGAAAAAGTCTTGATTATTAAGATTGATGTCGCTGAAAATGTATATATAATTAAGGATTTTGAATTATTTGTTTTCACTTCATGTAGTTTGGTTATTATGCGTGACAGATTGTATATGTCAATCACCATAAGATTGATGATCCCCACTCACTTTTTTCCTCAGTGGGATCACGATGAATTTTATGATTAAGCAACACACAAAAGTCTTACATGTAAAAAATAATATATTAATCAATTTTTTTTTTTATCAACGACAAAATATATCAATATAAAACGTTAGAACACCGGTCCTACCCCTCTCGGCTTCGCTACCCGACCCACCCGGCCTGCCCGAACTAACCCATATGCCTTGTAGTTCAGCGATCTCGGGATAACTGATAAAGTGCAGCTTCTGAAGAGCGATTTCAGTCGAGTATAGTCCTCTTGATACGTCTCGAAAGCCGGCCAGTCCTCTGGATGCTGAAAAATGTGCCACACCGACTCGCAATTAGTAGAAACCTCAACCACCACCACCCGCCTCTGCTCTAGCGCCTCCAATGCCCGGATGACCGCTTCCAACTCTGCGTGCAACGGCGAAAGACACCAGTGTCCTCTCTCAGATCCCGTCAATTCCTCTTCCACTGAATATGGAAAAGCTATCCAACCAAATCCTGAATAAAGGTCGGCTTCTTTCCAGGAGGCGTCCACATAACACTTATAACCGGTGAACGACTGATTAGCTGTGGTAGGGAAAATTGAGTCCGACTTGCAATTGTCGGTCATAGACCTTGGCGAGTCTATCAGAATCTCACTTCTTGTTCGGGCCCTAGACCACTCCTCATGATCCAGGAGCGCCCTTTGTAATACTAATCTGGGGTCTAAATCACTATTCGAAAAACAAAAAGCGTTACGTGCTTTCCATATCTGCCAAATAATCCAAGGAAAAACTTCCCCTTTCAGTTGTTGTGAACTTTGCGAAAGCAAAAATTCCAAATTATACCACATAGAATCCCTTGGAAACACTCCCAGTGCCGAAGGAATTGGAGATAATGCCCATACTTGGCGGGCTGGTGGACACTCAAAAAACACATGCGTCATCGACTCTTGGTCTGCCGCACATCTCGGACATCTTGGATCCCCTCCGAAACTACGTCTGGTCAGATTCTGTAATACAGCTATACTTCCTGTCAAGATCTGCCATATAAAATGTTTAATTTTTTTTGGGCAATTCAACTTCCAATTTTTCTGAAAGAAAATGTCCAGGGAAGGCCCCATCTGTGGCTGGTTCTCCCCTGAATCCCCTCCAAGTAGTGCATAACCTGACTTAACTGTGTAACGGCCGATCTTAGTAAAATACCACCCCCACTTATCTACACCATTCTCTTTAGGTAAACGCATAGCCAAAATTAATTGAGCATCTCTGGGCTCAAAGTACTGACGGACCAAAATCTCCTTCCACTGGCCCGTATTGCGATCGATAAACTGATCGACTGTTATGTCCGAAAAAACATGTAAATCCGAGCTTACAGCTGGAAGAGGCCATCCATTCGGAATCCAGGGGTCCTTCTAGACCCTAGTTGTACTACCATCACCAATTTTCCTAATAATACCTTTAATGACTAAAGTTTTACCAGCCATAATACTCCGTCAACCATAAGAGGATCTAACCTGTTGTTGGACGTCCAGTATGCACTTTCCTTTGTAATATTTTCCCCTCATTACTCTAGCTAGAAGTGTATTTGGATACTCTAGAAGTCTCCAAAATTGTTTCGCCAATAGCGCCATATTAAATCCTTCTAGCCCACGAAAACCAAACCCACCTTCTGCTTTAGGTCGGCACAACTCCTCCCATTTTTTCCAATGTATTCCACCTGATGTAGGCGAATTTTCCCACCAAAATCGTGCAATAGCAGACTGCACTCTCTGAAGTAATACTTTAGGAAGCTTATAACAACTCATCGCATAAGTTGGCAATGCGGTAAGAATCGACTTAATCAAAATCTCTTTTCCCGCCCGCGATAATAATTGTGTCGTCCAATTAGCTATCCTGGCTTCCAATCTCTCTGCGACATACGCAAAAATTTGGACTTTTGATCCACACAGACTCTCTGGTAGTCCTAGGTATGTTCCTAGCCCTCCCGTGTTCTGTATCCCCACAATAGTCCGAACAACTTCTCTGTTCGCCTGGACTACTTTGTGACCAAATTGAATCGAGGACTTATTAAAGTTAATCTTCTGCCCCGAAACCACTTCATATTCTTTGAGAATATGTAGTATCATTTTAGCTTCGACTACAGTAGCTTTACAGAAAATAGTGTATCATCTGCAAATAATAAATGTGACATTGTTGGACTATCCCGTGCAATCCTAATACCCGTTAGGAGGCGTTGCTCAACAACTTTATTTATTTTAGCAATAAGTACCTCTGTACACAAAATAAACAAATATGGTGATAGAGGATCACCTTGTCTTAACCCTCTTTTAGGTACAATACTTCCCCCGGGAGCCCCATTCACTAAGACTGAGTATTCAACACTAGAAATACACCATATGATGCACGTAACCCATTTCTCACAAAATCCTAAACTATTTAGCAGAGATTGTATGAAGTTCCATTCCACTCTGTCATACGCCTTACTCATATGAGTCTTTGTAGCCAGAAATGTTTCCCTGACATTACTCTTTGTCCTGAGAGCATGCACCATCTCCTGAGCAATCAAAATATTGTCAGAAATTAGTCGCCCAGCAACAAACGTCGATTGCGTCTCCGATACTAACTTAGGTAACACTCTTTTCAGTCTTAAACACAATATTTTAGAAATAATCTTGTAACTTATATTACATAGACTGATTGGTCTGAATTCAGAAATTCTAGTTGGACTTGGCGTCTTTGGAATAAGGCAAATATTCGTCTAATTTAAAGCTTTCTCAAAATAGCCTCATCCCAAAAACCTATTGATCATTCTCACTAAATCAGTTTTAATGATGTCCCAAGAGAACTGATAAAACTGAGCCGTCAAACCATCCAGTCTCGGCGTTTTATCTGGACCCATCAAGAATAGAGCATGTTTAACTTCCACCTCATCCACTGGACGTATCATGATCTGATTGTCTAATTCCGTTATTTTGCATCTAATTCCGTAATCGGACTCAGATGACCACTACTCGTGGAAAATAGATTAGTGAAGTAGTCAGATGCTTCATGAACTATGTCCGCCTCTTTGACAACCCATGTGCCATTCCTAGTTACTAACCCTGAGATGCGGTTTTGCACTCGTCTTTGTTTGACTCTAGCATGTAAAAAATTTGTATTCTCATCGCCTTCCTGAAGCCATTGAATTCTACTTTTTTGTTTCCAATATATTTTCTCTTCCAGATATGCCTCTTTTAATTGACCAGTAACCACTTCCATTCTCTCTAGATCTGTTATCGATTCACTTACACAGTCATCGACCAATTTTTTCAAATCTAATATCTTCTGTTGGCCAGACTGGACATTTAACTGTCTCCAATGTGAAATTTCCTTTCGGCACCTCTTTACCTTCTCCGAGAAGGAAACGCTCGAATTTCCAGGTAAGCCATCTTGGGCCCAACTACGTTGTACGATATCTCGAAAACCATTTTTCCCGATCCATCTCTTATCAAAGCAGAAAGTTTGACGTTTGTTCGTACGTTCTTCTTTCTGAAAATTCCCAAATATTGGTCTATGGTCCGATACTATCATCTCCAAATATTTTATTTCACCAGATGTGAATGAATCATGCCACAACACATTACCATAAGCCTTATCCAGGCAGCACCAGACAACACCATTTCTGCGAAAACCTTTCCAAGACCAAATATTCCCAAGTTTTGGGAATTCTAACATATTGCAATCTCTGATCATTTGATTAAATTGCTAAAACGAATGAGGACTCCGTTTGACTCCTCCCTGTTTTTCGTGGTTTCCAGAAATCTCATTAAAATCCTCAGTGCTAACCCAGGGCCCTATTCTTGTGTTACCCATTCGGTTTAACCGATCCTATATATTTGCCCGGTTTCCTTTAACCGGTTTCCCATAAAGAAAAATTATATGTGATGTGACATTCAATATATCTAATGAAATATCAATTATATTCTTGTTCTTACAGTTTACAATGACTTTATAATTATCATTGTACATTAAGGCCAATCCACCACTAAGCCCATTCGGTTCCATTGTTACCAAATAACTAAAATTAAAATGCAACTGTAACTTTTCCAACAGAATATTTTTATTCTTTGTTTCTGAAAGAAATAAGAAATCAGGTCTACAAATTTTCCAGATGTCACGAAGATAATTTATTGATAATTTATTGCCAATCTCTTGACAATTCCAACACACAAATTTTAAATTCATAAAATTAAACCATTATGAGAGCTCTTATCCTGCTCCTTATTCTTGCCCTCCTTTTGCTTACCCAAACGAGGTGTTATCCGTGGTGATCCTATTAAGGCCATATTTTTCGTGGATATACCTCTCAGAGGTGTTAACACTCGGCCTCCTAATTTTCCCGCACCCATCTGCGATTTTGCAGCCTTATTCGCCTTGAATTTCTGTAACTTGGCAACCATTTTTTCATGGACCCGAGCCTCTTCTTCTACTGTCAAATATTCTTTACTACTCATTACAGCCTCCATGGCTATCTCCTCCAAGATTTTATCCTCTATCTCATCAGTCTCACTCATGACCAGATCATCTATCGCCTTCAACTGCTCCGCTGTCATTTCTGGGAGTTCCTAATCGGCAGCTGCCAAGACTCCTAATTCTATATTTCCTTCATTCTGCAAAATACCACTAGCCTCCGCTTCATGTTCGGCTTCAGTCTCCTGAAACAAAGGTCTTCTGACCTTTTTTCCCGAACCCATCTCCTCATTTGCCACAGCTTCAGGTTCCTGAAAAGAGCACAATGATAATATATCAATAACCACTTTATAACCAAACATACAGACATTGAACACATCCTTTACCTTGAATATTATTTTTGATATAGGCTCAATTATTGAGGTATCACGTCCTCTTTTATCGCCTACGTTTTTACTCTCAGCCATGTTCGCCTTAGCAGCCACACCTAGTGTCTTTTTCCCATATAACACCTCCCCTTTAAAACTCTTATTACGATCTAACTGTGGGGGTTTCCTACTTCTTTCTCCACTAGATACACGATTCTCAACTTTTAATTTATAGCAGACATTGGAATCATGTGTCATTCTAAAACACATAGAACAATACCCCTCTAGCCTCCTATATTCCAGCATGATTTTCGACTCTTTACCCTCCTCAAATTCCAACACCGATGAGAATATCAGGGGCTTAGAACAAGGCAGTTCCATTAATACCTGACCCTTGTCGACCTCTATTTTTAGGACCACGCCTACCGAACTAGCCACTACTTTATATACCTCTTCTACACGATACTCAAATGGTATTCTTGTGAACCTAAGCCAGAGTTTTATCGTGTTTGGATAGTCTGCATCTACCATAGGTTTCCATGGAGCATATGAGACCATCCAACCATCGAAATTTATGGACCCGTATTGCAAAACACTTACCAGATCCGCCTCAGAATTGAATTCAAATTGGAAGCGTCCGTTACCTAAATTCAGGCCCTTGGCTCGACCCACTAGACTCCAGAACTGCAGCATCCAGAATAGAAACGTATCAACATTCTGAACATGAGGATTCAAACATCGCCCCATTAGCACTTTCAAACTTCTGGCTAATAGAGCAGCATTATCTATCTTAGGTATTTTAATTTTTAAAACCCGAGGTGGTGGCTTTGCACTCATGGTTTTCGTTTTAGAGTTTAATTGCGACATCAATTTATTGAAATCTTCGCCTACTCTTAACGTATAAAAAACCAGCTGAGCTACTTGAGAGAGCTTCTCATTCGATTTGCGAGTATTTAAAGACCCCAAATATAAATAAGAAATTATTTGAAAATTAGTTATCTCAATCAAATCCTTCCTAACTATTAGGAAAATTTCCAGGATATGTTTAGATAACATCTCTTGAAGCAAACTAATTGAATTTGAAAACCTTAAACTTAGGAGAGTGATTTTATCTTTTATCAGCGTTGAAACTTATTCAATGAAAGCCTACAAATCCGCCTAAATAAAAGATTATCTGCAAGGAACCAGCCTATAGATAGTTCAGATGATACCTGTTTGGAAACTGACATTTTGCTAGTCACTTGACCAACTACAAACTTGAGAAATCGTACCAGAATTAGGTCAATGACTCTCTTACTCCACTTTACCCACCTGCGCAATAGCATCTCCCTATTAGAACTGGTGAACAACATCAACATATGATATAGCTGACTTGCATCTTCCCCATTGAGATCACCTCTACTATTTACTAATCTACATCCACTTATTAATAGATTATAAGCATTCTTTTCTGAAACTTTTAACCTATACCTCCAAGACAAACCTGACTTAGTAGTGATAGATATACCACTTACCAAATACAAGCCAATCCAAATCAGATAATTATTTCCAAAATAACCCTTCTTCATCCTCAGAACTACCTGGATCAACCCTGTAAATTCGTACAAACTCTGATTTAGAATAAAATTCCACCTAGTCAAACATAATAGGCAAATTCCTGCCAAAACCCCACTACGCAACCTCTTATACAGGATAATATTGTCGTGTACCTTACTTTCTTCCAACCGTGCTTGGGGAATAACAATGAACCAGCTCCAAAACACAGCGTGAAAGACCCACTTCACATTACCAGAAACCCATCTCGTTTCTAAATATGCGATCTCATCAACATCAAAGACGAAATAGAGATCAGTTTGTTGTATCCTTAGAAAATAGACAAGATCGTCTACCCCTACGAGCATAATAACAGCCAGACACCCAATTAAACTTCCTCTATGTGACGCAAGAATGTAGCTTTTCCCCCCATGTTTCCACTTCCAAAAATGAAACCCTAGTCATAGAGCTAGACCTAAACCTTCTGTTAAACAGAATGATTTCTCCAAAGATCCTTCCCTTCGGGCTTAAGCTCCTAGTATAAGTACAAAAAATTCTCTCCGGCTTCCGAATTGAAATTGTTTGACAGACGACATAGTTATTGCTCAGAGTCTCGATGATACTCTTCCTACATTGAATTCTCTTTGAGCACCACAGCTCTCGGACTTCCCAAAGTCCTAAGCTTCAACCTCTAGAATTCTGGATCCCGCTAAAGCCATCGCCTCTAGAGTTAATGTTACTAGAATCGATGACTTTAATCCCAGGATTGCTAGAATCGACCATTCCAATGAGTTGACCCAAGGTAAAAATCCTAGATCTACCAACCAATACACTATCAGAGATGAAAAATCTCTCATAAACATGTGAGTCCACTTACCTTATCGTTGGATCTCCACCCGAGTATGAATTTCACTTTCTCCCATCCCCTTTCATCCGATTATTTCTTGGAATCGAAGCCCTAATCAACCCAGATTCTCCGCCAAACCAGGTCGTTACCCTAACCTCCACCTCCGCCGTCTGATTGTAGCTCCTAGGCCACTGTCGATTAACTTCTTACCGCCTCTCCGAAGTCACGAAATCGCCTCCGGCTAGGTTTCGAAATCGCATCCGCGTCTCAAGTATATATAGTTTAAGTTTAGTTAATATTTATTTTTCTTTTCTTTTGTCAATCAATTTATATTTTATTTAATTTTTTTGTCAAAACAACTGATTTCATTAATTAAACATTTAAAATTACATCAATATAAAGAATAAAAAATACAAAACATAAACCAAATTTCCATAACTAATAAATAAGATAGTTGTTGTGGAGTAACTCGAGCACAATAAAATTATTGGATAAAAATTGAAATTGAATTCTTGTATTGGAAGACAATGTTGAATCGTTCCTAATTTTGTCTCCATAAAAAGTAATTGAATAAGCCAAGTAGCCGAAGGATGATCACTTCAAGTTTTGAATAGTTTTCTCACAAAGAGAATAAATCTAAGTTTAGAAAATTCTAAAATAATTTAGCCTAGATAATGGTCTAAAATCCAATAGATATCCATTCAATTCTTTTCAAAAGCCTAATACAATAATTGTATCCTCTACAATTCTTGCCAAAGAGCCACAGAAAAGAGAAATATAATTGTACCTTACTGCAATAAAAAATTCAAACCAAAAGTCAGGCCCATTGAAAGGAATGGTCCAACAGGCCCAGTAAAAAAGAAAAGTCAATAGTTTGCCTTAGGGCATCAGCATCACGGGGTTTTAGGGGAAGGGTTCTTAGGGGAAAAAAAAACGCGGAGCCAATCAAGGGCCGCCACGTGGCGGCCCGACTCTTAATGAAGAGCCTGTGAGGCACGGGTTTGCCACGTGGCGGAGGGTGATTGGCTCCGCGTTTTTGTTTTTTTTTTTTTTTTTTGAAGAACCCCACATGGGGTTCATCAATGCTGGTGCTCTTAGCGGAGAACGTAGAGGCGGCTGTGACTTTAACGGACGAACTCCTTCCAACATTAACAGATTGTCCGCTTCCAAAGAAGAGACTGGAACTAGCTCCAGATAGCAGGGGGACTCTGGAATTGAAATGAGAACCACTTGTCACAAAAACGTCACAATACACTTGTAACGAATAAATCTAGTAATAATTTTATCACAAATCGTTATAGAATAAAATCCCAATGAATCGTAATAAATAAAATTTCTAAAAAATTATATATAAAACGTCACATATTATTACTAATATTTATAGTTGTAATACAATTGTCACAATAGATCAGATTTTTTGTACTATAATTGAGTAGCACATAACCGGGGGAGATGGAAGTTGAGCTCAACAATTTCCCCTCGATGAGTCTTCGAGAAATCTGGTATAAGAGGAGAGCTAGTGGTGAACACGGTAGGCATAAGCCACCAGCAACTTTTAAAACAACAACAACAACAAAAGACAGAGGAAGGAGAAGTCGGAAAAACACGGTGAAAGAAGACAAGACAAAGAGGACACATATTTTGGCTCCAATAGAAAGAAACGGTGGTGAAGATGTTGAAGGTGGCTTCGTCTTCTTAAGCCAAAAATTCAATCTTCAACAAAACCACTAATAAAATCTGGAAACTGAGATGAAGAAAATGTGAGAGAGAAACAAAACCATACGAAGAGGGAGAGAACAGAGAGGATGAGAAGGAGATCCTATCGGTGAAATTTGGTGAATCCGATATTACCGATGTAAGAGAAATAGTGGAGAAAAAAATTCTTGATTAAGGGCCAGAGAAAAACTACTTTTTCCTAAAATTGTTTGTCTTTTTCTTATCCAACTTATATTTAAAAAATAACAACTAAACCATAAAATATTTCTTAACTAGGTTAAAATTCATTGAAGTTAAAAAAACTAGGTTAAAATTCATTACAAAATCAAAAAAACTGCCACATAACAACATTTACACTACAAAATCATGTCTAATTTTTTCTTATGACGAATTTATGTGCTTATAGGATCATGACTCATTTTTTCGTGCTTACAGAATCGAAATCATCAAAGAAACTAATGATATATAAAAACTAATAATATATAATTTTTCATGTAAAACGTGCTTAGTATGGTTTATTAGTAAGAACTAAGCACCAATATGATTTTTTAGGAGGGATTCTTAGATATTTATGGATTTTAATTAAATAAAAAATGGGTATTAAGGGTAGAACTGATTTTTAATGTAGATATTAAAGAAACCGTTCTTTAGACACCCGACTTTGTCGTTCCTTCTCCTCTTGTTCGTAAATCGATTTCTTCTCCTCTATCTGTGATTTTCGATTCTCAAAATTGACAAGGAGGAAGACAGCGAACACTGGAAAGTCAAGCGGGAGAAATTATTCTGGTTATAAAGTGATTGAGCTTTGATGCCATTTTTGCATAACTTATGAGGTTTTTATTCCGATTATAGTCCACCTTCTGGTTAAATTTTTTAAAATTTGATCAATCATCGAAATAGGCAAAAGCGGACCTAAAGAGATCTACTGTGGCCGATAATGATAGTGGACAAAGCAAATTCAGCAAAGTTCGGACAAGCTCTGGCATGTTTATATCCAAATGAAAGGTTTGATTTTTCTCTTTCTTTGATACTACACTGGTAAAGTTAGAACCCTTGATAGAAGTGGAAACTAGATCTCTGTCTTAACATTGTTTGATTTGGCGTAGATCTTGTATATTAGGTTGAAATTGGGGTAAATAGGTGTTGATTAATATGTAAATGATAGATTTTGATAGAACCCTTATCGAGCTTAAGTTGTGTTCACAGACGCATTGTGATTGGCATTTGATTTTTGATTACATTTGGTCATATTTATGAAATATTCTTTAGCAATCTGTGTATTTATCCTTTGAGTGATGGATCTTGGAGTTGGTAGATTGACCTCATGATTATGTTAAAATCTATAATTGTTGCTTAGCAACCAAATCATTTCCGAACTAGGTGAAGTTCCTGTGTTTATGATATAAATGGTCAATCAGTTATAAAAGTTAGTGTGGTTACATCGACCTGATTGACAACTGTAACTATTGTGTCATTGTTGTGATTACCTTGGTCTGTTACTCCATTACTTGAAGCCTTCTTTGGTGAATTACAGGATTCCATTGTTTCTGGTATAGAAGACAACATCTCAACTTGGACATTTCTTCCTAAAGGTACAATATGCTCTAAATTGCGTTAAACTTACTTTGGTTGTGAGTAGCTTAAGATATTGAGGTGATTATCATCATTATGTTATGTTTTCTGTTTCTGTGGTGACAGAAAACGGGGAAGACATTCATGTATTAAGATACGAGCACAATCAAAATACGACGCTCACTTTGACTACTTTCATGACAAAGTCAATATTGTTTGTGGTGGACACCGCATAGCAACAATTCTCATGTATCTATTCAATGTGACAAAAGGTGGAGAAACCGTATTTCTTGATGCAGAGGTTTGTGCCATCAATGAATTTTGCTTAACGTTTCCCGAAAAGATCACTCATGGGTCATTCTCTGAAACAATCTGATCTTTATAGGTACCAACTCGCCGAGTACTCTCTAGAAATATAGAAGATCTTTCTTAGCAATGCTTCTTGCAATTATGAAGCCAACAAACACATGATTACATTTCACAGTTTCCAATGTACATTATAGGAAATTTGATGGTTTGTTTTTATAAGAACCCCTAATGGGGTTCCACCATTGGAACCCCTAAAATATTAAAACCAAAAAGAAGAGTTCTTAATTTGTTATATATCATTATTTTCACTAAAAAAATGTTAAGAACCCCATTAGGAGGTCTAAAACCATCTCCATCCATTAGAACTACAAATGGGGTTCTTAATTTTTTTCCAATATAAATAATGAGTTAAGAGTTTAATGATAGGTTATAATTTTTGTGAGGTTCCAATGGAAGAATCCAACATAGAGTTCTTAATTTTTTTTCTTTCAATGTAACTCTAAGATAACAATGAATGTGAGTAGACAGTGCCAAAAATATGCTTACAAATCAATTAGAAAACCACAATTGCACTCAACAACAACAACATCAACAAAAATTACAAAAGCAGAAACCATAGCTAACCTCTTCGTCCACTAGGGCCATCTTTGGTCGTCTGAGGGGCAACACTACTCACTATTTTTCCTTTTTCAATTGCATCCAAAACATTATGTGAGGAACAACAAGAACATAAAGATCAATATTAAGATACTATTAAAAGAAGAACACATTAGCCAAAGTAAGTAATACTCGCCACTTCATCGGAACTTGGATCCACGGATGATTTCACCATCTTTCCTCATCACGCCAACGATCACGGTGAGCACTTTTTGCATCACGCCTACACCTCCCTATTGTGACAAGTAGGAAATTTATGTATGTAACCACAAGTTACTCATAGAGGACAATATATTTGATTTAATATATATTATGCATCATCATCTAAAGGTTAGGGAGATACTAGAGAAGCTATACCATATACGGTACACCTAAGCTATTTCATGTAGTTGTGTTATTATATACATTTCAATTAAGCAATGCATTTCATATAGATAACCTTCTCATTTGCATCTTCACAAGCATGCAAGAGACATATATACTGAAGTACTAAAGCTGAAAGACATATATACCTTGTTGCTTATGGCACGGCCAAAGCTGCATGGAACTGCTGCAACATCAAGATCTCCAACATGTGTTCTTATATCCTTCCTCGCCCTAAGCAGAAAGTTACAACACGAAATGGGTTTAGTCAGTAAAGGAAAACAAGTGAAATAGACTTGAGTTGATTAATCATGGACGATAAACAACTGCTGATTGGAGTCCTTACAAATGTGTTAAAAGCTAAGAACGAGAACAAGGGTCACTGCGAACATCACAAGTCTCTGTTTGACCATTTCGTTGATGTCTTAATGAAGCATCTGAATCAGATTCTTCATCAGTGGAACCAGAGTTAACTTCACTTTCTCTAGCTCTATTTGCCACAGACTTAACTGACTCTAAATCTGCTTCATGATCCTTGTTTTTAGCTTCACATACAGAACAAAACAAACGAATCAAAACGTTGTTAGAGTCAAAACATGAAGTAATCTCGAATTTGTGTTCTGTTGTTTTTGTTGCTGAACTTGCTTTAGCTAAAGAGAATATGGATATAAAAACTAACCACAAAGAACAGTTCCACAACCACCACATTGGAAATATGAGCAATCTTTAGGCTCTGGTAAGAGATTCTTGCACTTGGGACAACGAACGAGCCTTAATTCGATGGTTGACTCAGCCATTACCAGAAGAAATTCAAAAACTTCTCAAAACAAAGAAAGTGAGCTAAAGTATCATACTTTTTGTGTTCAATAAAGAAGCTCTTGCTCTCTTTTCTGCATTCTCGGGAAACTAAACAATGAAGAGACAGACAAAGATCTAACACAAAGCTACAACGACTATGGCAGCTAGAGGATTGCAAAGTTAATGAGTCTGAATGGAAAATAATCAAGCATAAGTATTTGTCCAGTAGAATATCTTGTGCCCCTTAGATATCGAGATCAATAAACCACAAACTAATCAATTATCATCCTAATTTTAATTCAAGAAGCATGACCACATCATATATTAGTTTCATCATACCTGGAATTTGGGATTAATTCTCTCAATGTCTTTCCTTATCTTCAAGGAATCATCCCTAAAGCCATCCTGCAACAACATCAAACTATCAATTATCAACATATTAACATATGAAGGGAAAATATAGTGACATTATACAGAAGTTAATCATTGCAATTATGAAATTATCAAGGTCAATCAAAAGCATGATATAGAACATACAAGAACAAGCATATGGTCCGCCTCATAAAAAACCAGAATCTTCAAATTACTTAGACCTAGTTTCTTAAACGGCATCTAGTTCTTATGTGTTCCAGTGGTTACAATGACCACTTGGGCATAGACATGTGCTCGTATTGCGATTGGTACGCCTCTAGTTGTCTCTATCACTACAACAAGAATCAACCCAAACCAGAATTATAAAACTTAATAAATCATCACTGATGTGGATCGCCCAATTTTCACCCACTGATGCGTGACGCATAAGCCAATGATGCATAATCGGAACTGCCATCTGAGAGGACATGAATCGCCATCGGAGATAAAACAGTTTATCACGCCGTCGATTTGAGATGACACATGAATCGCCGTCGGAGAGGAGAAGAAAGAAGAAGAAAAAAATCGGGGAAATGAACCTCAAACACCCGTACCTTCAATTTTTTTTTTCGGTCAAAAATCCACCACCAATGAAAATGTGACACGTTAGGGGTTCTTACTCATTATTAAAACTCTCTAACAAGAACCAGTTCTTTAATAATTAAACCTTTTTTGTTAAAATAATCTTAAATTAATGTTAAGAACTCCATTAGGAGACTCCAGTGGACATGCTCTTGGTTGGAGATGGTCTAATAATATAAAAATGTGCTTACGATGGTTTATTTACAGAACCGAAATCGTGCTTACTAATATTTTCATGCAAAAAACTAATAATATATAATAAATAATTTAATTGAACCAAAGAAAAATTTGAAAGTACAAAGATCCGTATATAAAAACGAGGAAGAAAACGCGAGTATTCACGACCACCCAACGCAAAATGCAAACGTCAACTTTGGGTTGTACTCACAAGTCAACCCTAAACCCTTATTTTTACATGGAAAATTTACAATTTTAAGATAAACCCAAACTTTAGAAAAAGTGGACCGGCTCTACAAAAACAACACACCAATTAAACCAAAGTCAAACCGGAAAAAATAAACCACATCCAAAAATTGCTCCCTTATAGCAAAATCATTGTACCAAAACTGGAAGCAGAAAAATCAGAACCAGTCCATGTTTGCGTTTGCGTTTGCGTCCAAAAATAACGCCTTCAGAAAGTCAAAGTCTCAAAGATGTTACCAATGTCATGATAGTCATCAAGGTTCAGCATTTTGTTCCTTGTTTTCTACTTCTTCAGACCATTGACGAACACTAGTATCAATAGGTGAACCTGGAACTATTGGTGAAACGCCTCGGCCACCAAATATACGACGCATAACTGCGTTATCGAATTGCCTCCAGTAATGATGAATGGCTCGAGACGGCGTTTTCAAAAACATACTTAAAGTAATCGGTTGAGCAATGTTGTTATCTGACAGGCCTTGACTACTGAGAAACGGCTCATAGTTTGCGATGTAGCTGCTACCACCGCCATTGAGAAGCGGTTCGTGGAAAGAAGATTCTGATGTGATCTGTAGTGTGGTCGCGGAAGACTTTTTTGATGAAGGTTGCAAGTGTTTGACTAATGGTTTGGTTAACAGACCAAACACCTGCAATAAGCAAATATGCATAAGAGATTAGGGTAAATACATCGTGAAAACCGGATTGGTACGGTTTAAGCCCGGTTTGGAATAACTATGACGTGAACCGGTTTGGGCAACGGGTTTATTATCCTCGGCAAAAAATGGAAATACCGAACCGGAAACAAATATTCGGTTCGGTTTTGGTTTCTAATAAAGAACCGATTGGTTCTTAACCGAAAACCAAATAAGAACCAGAATTAATTTGTACTAAAAATAGATTAGTTACTTTTGATTACAAGTAATCATATTCTTTTAGATATTTGGTTACTTTTAGTTACGAGTAATTATTGGAATCGAACCAACATTTTTTTATTTAATACGGCCCTACCTGTTCGGAAGTAAAACTGAAAGTCATCACATTTCCGAAACCAAAATAGTCTATCCCAACCGAACCGAAGAACTGAATGTCCAGAGGTTGGTAGCTAGGGTTTATACTTACCACAGTGCTGAAAAGAACAACAGTGATGGTACTGGTGATCATTATAGCGTTTCCAAGAATCTTAGTGTGTCCTGAAGTTGTGAACTATGATGTAACACAAACAAGAGATTAGTGAGTACATATTGAAACTCTTTGTTGAGATCATAAATTTGTTTCGTGAAGTTCAAGGATCAATACCTGATTATAAGCAAGAGCCATTGACACTGCACCGCGCATCAGACCAGCCCACCAAATGGTTACTTGTTTCTTCCAATCGATTTTCTCATCAGGTGAAGACTTTGTCAGATTAGATAAGAACGAAAGAGGGAACACAAACGCAGCACGACCCAAAAGAATAAGCCCAAGAAGTATTGAACTAACTCCAATCGACTGACCAGGACTGTCCAAAATGTTCAAAACAAGATCATGAAAATGAAACATAATTCTCATCAAAGTTTGGTTGCATTAATTATATATGTAAGTCTTACCTGTTGCGTACAACGTCCCATTTCTCAATATCGAGAGCGTCCATTCCAACGTAAAGGAAGATAAAAATCTCAGCTAGAAATGACAATGCAGCAAAAGTGTGTCTACAGCAAGAAAATATATACATTTTAGTCGATCAAAATCATCAAATTTATTAGAGCTTTCGAAGAAAGAAACTTACTTTGTAGTAACTTTTGATTTATCTGTAACATTGTGCCATGTATAGTGAGACATGACAATTCCACAGAAGAACACAGTCAAGATAGAGCTCAAGTGGAATAGCTGCAAAGTAGATAATATGTATCATGTAATAACTTCATCATGTAATAAACGTTTAGTATTTGTGTTTTTACCTCTGCTAACATATAAGATAAGTAAGCCAATAGCATCATAAGTGCAACTTCTCGATCAGTCGAGTGCCTGAATTAGCAAAGCCAACATTAGGAAAACAACTAACAAAGAGTACATTTTGGCGTTTGATAATCGATAAAAATGTGTATACCTTCCAAAATAGAGCTTCTTGATAATATAAGCACTGAGCAATCCAGCCTGAAAGAAGAAAATGAGTCAGAATGTTTTCTGGTTTATTCATGAATTCAAGGAGTATAGAGAAGCTTACTGCAACACCAAGTGCAGTACTTAAGATGAATAGATAAAAGAAGTTTCCAGCAAACTCCAAAGCTAAGCCTGAACTAATGTTTGTAAGGTCAAATCTCTGTATTGCGTTGAAGAGTACTACTGATGTTGCATCGTTCACTACTCCTTCTCCAAATACCAGGCTGTATAAGAGAGGTGTATCGTCTTGATTAAGCACCTGGCATGATAATTCTTGATTAGCAAGTGTCGTAGAATAAATGATTTTGAATGTTGTATAAGAAATTCTTACTTGTAAGGTGCAAACAGAATCTGTGGCAGAGAATATTGCTCCAATGGCTGCAAATCGAAAGACCAAACTAAGCAGTGTGACAGTGTAAATGAACAATAAAGCAGAAAGAGTTTCGAGTTACCTAAATAATCGGAAATGGTGAGATCTCCGATATTCATTTTCTCGAAAAAATGTTTAGCACCTAGCCAAATAACCAGAAGACATCATCAAAACGCATAACACTGGTTTAACAGTGTCGTGTAAGGACTTAATAACTATGATTTTGTTGATTGAGATTTTTCTCACCTAATGATATGATAACAAATGAAATGAGAGTACCAATTGCACCAAATAACATAATGGTCATGAAGTTACGGAAAAATTGCTTCTTCTTAACCTGAAACCTGGTAAACAAATGTGTATATGCTCAATCTCACTTCAATAACCGGTTTTACCAATTGACTAAACCGGTGTTCAGTGACAGAAGAAGAAACTTACCCTGCATTGAATATGATTGGTGGAAGAAGATAAATGAAGAACAAATCTTCACTAAACACAAGAATCCTTGAGCTCTTGCCTCCACTTATCAGCAAAATCACAATACCAGTACATGAACCCTGTTTTTACATAAATCAAATCGTAAACTAAGCAAACTAGTTTTTTGCGTTTTTTGGTAGAATTTTGGGAAATGATAATAAAAACTCACGATGATAAGAGCTGTGATTGACTCATTCATCCACCGAGTTTCTTCAAGCAAGTGACCAAGCACGATACAAGCACAAAGCAGAGCAACGAACAAGTTCATGGAGACGACTGATGCATGATCTGAAGAGAAAAGAGTCTCTGTTTTCTCCAACATTGTGCTTATTCCAATCACCATTTCTGAATCTCAGCAGATTTATGCTGAACAATCAAAGCACGATTTACGGAATTTTAGATTATAGTTTCCATCTTTAGTCGCCGGAGAAAAATTCAAATCATAAAAATACGAATCACACGACATAAATTCCAAAAGAATCAAACATAGAAAATTCGAAAGCTGATTATATATATCATAAAGCTAAGAAATCGTAAACTCACACATTCATGAACAGTCAAAGAATCTCAAAAGTGTACACAACAATAACAACAACAACAAAACTCGATAAAATATCAGAGACAAACCTAGTAGAATTAGAACTAGAATCTAGATTTCAAATGATTCTCAAAGATCATACAGAGATGATCGAAGAGGAAAAACATGAGACCGCCAAAGATGGAAGAATATAATTTATAGATATTTCAGACAGCCAAGTGGAGAGAGAGAATGCAATGTCAACGGTTTTCAAATATTATATCAGCTAATCTCCACCGTTTGTTTCTTTATCTCAAGAACATATTCCAGATGTACGGTTGAGATGATTGGTTGCACCGTTGTTATGGTGGAATGTGGAATTAGTTCATTGGTTATGATGGTGTCGTGATAAAGGTATATCAAACCAACAGAGACCAATACACGCTTTTGTTTTTTGCCTCTTTTTATTATGACTTCTCGAATCTTAGTATTTTTCTCTGTTTAGGAACATATTGAAATATATATTGGATTTGTTTATGTTAATTAGTTTTTTTTCTACTTTCAAATCCTTTTCCTACTATTATCGATAGGAAATTCAATTTACGGTGTTTAAATATTTGTAAAGTAACAATGTTCTTTCTTACGCATTGTTAATTAGTTTTCAAATGTCACATTAATGATTTCATTATCAGTTTATTGAATTATATACGTCATGGTGGGGCTGTTCTTTCTTATGCAATTTCACGATTAATTAGTTGATGTAATATATAAGTTGGTCATTTTTGTAATACTAACATTTATGAAATTGACTGTTATCATCAATTATTTGTATGATGAATGATGATAACTAGTTTTAATCAACTTATTTAAAAAGACCAATCTATATTTTTATGACTTTGGAACTCGTGACCAAAATGAAAGAATCTTAGAATGATTCTCTTCTTGAAGAACAAAACGAATATATATTCCTTTGGCTTTATAGATTACTTCTGTTTTTAAAACTCTAAAAGCTTACCTACAACAGTAGAAAACAATACAAATTAAACAATTTATTCATAATACTTTCCAGATAATATGGAAAATGTGAGTATGGAAGCGAGAGAAATTCATCGATATATATCACTTCTCCAAACTGAGTTTGATGCGTTTTAGTGTATAGGTCGTGGAGTCTCTTGCTTCCATCCACATTTCAGAAGTTGTCTTCGCAACTGGTTGCTCATAATGATGTCAACTACTCTGGAAAACTGGCTATGTTTTCATGTTACTTGGAGAAGTTTGATAGATTAATAAGTTTTTTCATCAGTTTTTCCTTCATGTTTGATTTCCGGTTTTTTAAAGAGCAAAATACATTTGAAAGATCGTAATGTTCGTGGTCTTTAGAAAAATTGTACTCACGTAAACACCATTATTTCTCCCTTTTCTCTTCCAATATTAATATGATTATAAATTGCTGGAAAAAAAATCATTGTAATATACAGATACAAATTAATCATCGTACTAACTTATGTTTGTACTAAAATGTTGGATCTTGAATACAATATAGGATCCAAAGGGTACTATATATTGTAAGAAGAATAATATTAGCTTTTGTAATTATAGAATAATTAATTGCCCAGGTGTTTGTTTTTTATTTTACAAATATTTGCACTCCGAGAGAGAACAAAAGCTAATTATATTGTACCCATTTTGGGGTCATGATGATTGAATGTTCATCATTATATATTGTTTTGTATCTAAAACTATTAATTTTGTTAATTAATTCACTACTTTGTCAAAGCTATGCTTGACTGGTTGGTCTAATGTTACTGAAACAATCCCCATAGACATTGAAACATTAATGGCAAAATACTTAATAGTTGTGGACCAAACATGTGACCCTTTAATCTGGCAATCTGAATGCCTCGTGGTCTGATTTTGTGCTTCCGATCTACATTAATTTATAACTTTACTTTAAAGAACACACACATGCATATATATATATATATATACACACGAAGAACCAAATGTATGTTACATCAAAGTTACAAAATTCAAAGTATAATTTGAAATCGATTACAAATAATACATGGTTTAGCTACTTGGATTCTTAGATCTATAATGTGTTATGTTTTCTTAGGAGGACAGGTAATTAAAATGAATGGAGAGGAAGCAACGAATGACGATGTATACATATCAGTGTTTTCCACTTATTAACGTCGGTCAAAAGTATATTTTAGTTACATGGTGAAAACAGTAGAGTGCTATAGATTCGGAAATCTTAACATATATCTTATGGTAAATAACTTTTTATTAAAATACAAAATCAAAAAAATAACTAGAATAAATTAATAAAATAGGTTAATTATTAAAATAATTTTTTCGCAATTACAAACAACAAAAAAAATATGAAATTACTTGTATTTCTTAAGGGTATAAATTTATAACGCAAATGTCATTTAGATTTTTTTTTAAATAATCCTTAACTTTTTGTTTCCTGTTCTTCTTCTTCTTCGTCGAAGAAAAAGAAGAAACAACAATGAATTTTTTTTAGTTTTTGTTGTGTTTTGTGTCAATTTCTTGAAGTTTTAGGTATTCTATAGTCATCTTCATCTTTTTTTTAAGGTGTGAATTCATTAGCTCTATTTTCATGGAAGTTCATAATTCTAAAATTGAGTATTTTCTATATAACTCGAATATGATGGATTTGTTGAGTGAATTGAGTTGCTTTGTGTTGAATATTGGTTGAATATCTTGACAATAACACAAAATTACAAGTTTGATGAGTTAATTTTGAAAATTTTAAATTTTCGAAAAGTTAGGTTGAAAAAGATGAACCAAAACCTATATACCATATATTACAACACAAAGTTACATGTTGTGTAGGTTTTGATATATTATGTAGGTTTTGATTCACGTTATATAGGTTTTGGTATGTTATCTAGGCTTTGCTACACGTTGTGTAGGTTTTGGTATGTTTTGTAGATTTTGCTACACGTTGTGTAGGTTTTGGTATGTTATGTAGATTTTGATCCACGTTATGTAGGTTTGCTATGCTATGTAGGTTTTGCTATGCTATGTAGGTTTTGATTCAAGTTGTGTAGGTTTTGTTATGTTATGTAGGTTTTGCTACATGTTGTTTAGGTTTTGATTCACGTTATGTAAGTTTTGGTATGTTATGAAGATTTTGTTACATGTTGTGTAGGTTTTGATTCACGTTGTGTAGGTTTTGCTATGTTATGCAGGTTTTGATTCATGTTATGTATATTAGTCGAGTCCATTTACCCTAGAAGACGCTTATTCTAGAATCAAAGGAGAGGGGGTTTTAGGGCAACATAGCCATTTGGAAAAAAAAGAAAAAATAGATTGTCCCAAATGGTTCCAATTCTATTTTTCCTTTTTGCAATTTTCCCTTTTCCTATTTTTCATTTTTCCTTTTTCTACTTTGCCTTTTCTCTCTTGTATCTCCTTCTATATAAACACTCATTGTAAGATGTTTTCATAAGTAAGAAGAAGAGAAGAGTCTTCTCTAATATTCTCCCTTAATTCTCTCTTTATTTTCCGCAAGTATAGTTAATCTTTGGTGTTAATTCTAACATGGTATCGGAGCAATGATTATCGGCCATTCTCTTCTTCTTTAATCTCTTAATCTTCTCAGGTTTCTCTTATCTTGTTCGACTTTTTGCAAAGCAAGAACTCCAAAAACAGAGGAAAAGATTTCCAAGTCTTCTCTACTAAGGTACGATCTTTCCTCAAGTTTCAAGCTTACAGGTCTTTTGATTCTCAGGGATAAGGTGTGAAGAATTTTTGTTCGTATAATCAATGGATTTCACCCAAGCTTAAGTCTCCTATTGTCTTCGTGGCACTCAAGGCTGTCAATTATCTACTTTGGACTCGAACATTGAAGACCACACTTTGCACAAGAAGGGGTTTCAAATGGACCAAGCTGTCAAGTCTATCATCCAAAGCTCTCTAGATCCGCCAATCCTTAAGGCTTACTCCTATTGTGAGATGGCTAAGGAGTTGTGGGACACCTTAAAGAAGGTCTATGGGAATGTCTCAAATCTCACAAGGGTTTTCGAAATGAAGAAGACTCTAACCAACCTATCTCAAGAGGAAATGGAGTTCACCGAATATTTTGGGAAGTTTAGATCTTTGTGGGTAGAACTTGACATGTTAAGGTCATTCTCCGTGGATCCGAAGGTAATTAGGGAAATGAACGAAGAGGATAAGGTCTTCAGCCTCTTGATGAATCTTAATCCGGATTACAAGGACCTTGTGAAGCACATCCTTAGGTCAGCCGCAAGCTCCAGATCCCTTCCTAGTCTTGAAGATGTGTGCTCCCAAATCCAAAAAGAGCAAGGATCCATTGAGTTGTTTGAAGGAAAAGGAAGCTCGGGTCTCGTTACCGCAAGTAAGGCCCAAGGGAAGTTTGAGAAGAGGAAAAAGCCCGTTTGTGACTACTGCAAGAAGAAAGGCTACTCCAAGGAGAAATGTTGGGTGCTTTATCCACACCTCAAGCCATCAAGGTTCAAGGATCCCAAGGCTAACTTGTCTCACAAAATCTTGGCGGATTATGGACATATGCTTGGCTCGCCTTCGGCCTCTTCCAAGGATCAAGAGCACTTGACTGCAGCCTCATCTTCGTTCAATGGAGACATAAAGAGATCCGACTTTGAATCCCTAATCAACTCACTTAAATCCTTAAGGGATTCCAGTATCTGCTATTACACTCAAACTCTCTTTAAATCTTTGGTTACTGATTCTGGAGCCTCTCATCATATGATTAGTGATAAGAGGTTAGTTGATAACATAGAACCAGCTATGGGAAGTGTTGTGATAGCAAATGGAAATAGGATATCAGTTAGTGGAGTAGGGCTGTTTACCTCAAATCTGTTATCGGTTAGGAGGGCTGTTTTGGACTTAAATTGTTATGCTATCTTCGGAACTAACGATGTGAAATTTCAGGATATTGATACCGGAAGCTTGCTTGGACAAGAGAAAGTAAAAAATGGACTTTATATTATTGAAGATCCTAAGTTCTTATCTTGGAATAGTCGCACTAGTTCGGTTGTGTCTAATTCGGCTGTTGGAAGCCTTAGTAATCGTGTTTGGCATGCTAGAGTTGGTCATCCTCATTTTTGTTCTATGAAACTTATGTTGCCTAACCATTCGTTTGACAATATTGATTGTGAAGCTTGCATTTTAGGAAAACATTGCAAATTGATTTATCCATTATCTTCTACTATCTATGAAAATTGTTTTGATCTTGTGCATTCGGATGTTTGGACTTCTCCTTGCGCCTCTAGAGATCAACCATAAATACTTTGTCACATTCATAGATGAAAAGTAGAAATATACATGGATAACCCTTATGCCATCAAAAGATAGAGTCTTTGATGCCTTTAAAATTTTGAGGCTTATGTAACTAATCACTTTAACTCAAAATTGAAGGTACTTAGGACATATAATAGAGGCGAATACATGAGTAAAACCTTCCAAGAGCATCTAACCAAATAAGGGATCTTACACCAAACAAGTTGCCCTTATAACCCACAGCAAAACGGTGTTGCGGAGAGGAAAAACCGTCACTTGATGGAATTTACAAGATCCATTATGTTTCATATGAATGTCCCTAAAAGTTTTTTGGGGGGGGGGGGGGTTGCAGTCATGACAGCATGTTATCTCATTAACCGGACACCACCAAAAATTCTCCAAGATGTGTCTCCATACAAGGTATTAAACAAAATCGAACCTCCATTGAATCACTTACGTGTCTTTGGTTGTGTATATTTTGTCTTAGTGCCCGGAGAGCTTAGGAACAAACTTGAAGCCAAAAACATAAGTGCATGTTCCTATGTTACTCATCCACCCAAAAGGATACAAATGTTATGATCCAGTTTCTAGGAAGATTCTTGTTTCTCGGGATGTAAAATTCATTGAGGATCGTGGATTCTATGGAGAAAGGAATTG
>JAKUCM010008521.1:0-41321 GCA_023374145.1 Lepidium sativum | reverse complement strand
GGCAAAAACTGATTCATGATTTTGTTTTGTTCTTCATCCTTATTGCACACACAAAAATAAAGTCAAGGGTTAGTAGATTACCAATTAATGCAACAAGGAAAAATTGCTTGTCTTTTGTATATTATTTCTTGTTTTTTTGTTAATATGTGATGGTTTATATGTTACACTCTCCAAATTCAAACTCACATGAATACTGTTAAACAAAAATAATAGATGATCACTAATTTTGCCAATAGAGATCTACATAGTCACACCTATATAGTAGAAATTGAACAATAATGCATATATATTCAACAAACTTTCTTGGAATTTTGTTTAATGGTTTTATATTCTTGACTTTTATAACAATCCACATTGGGAGGGTGATTTACACAAGCTTTCGATCAAGTGGTTTTCGATATAGTAACATTTTTCTACAAAACAATTTATGAGTTCAATTCTACTTAAAATAAATACTTTATGTTTCAAATATGATATCTTTAACGGTTAGTCTCAGACATCAAAAATTTACATGTCAAAGATTTATACTGAAAAAAAAATCATCACACTGAAAATGACAAAAAATGTAGACGCTTTTCAATCACACAATTAAGCTACTAAACAATATATGAATGTACAAAGATCAGAAATAATTAATACAACCAATTAATGCTAACAATATAAAAATATATAACTATATTGTTTGTATGAACCACAAAGAAATCGTACAAAAATGTCAGAAAAATTTGTACAGTCTGTGGAGATTGATATCGAATATTGTAGATGGCATATTATGACTTGTATGTGTTGGTTTTCAATTTTGTTTTCTCTTATAATTAGTTTTTATTAATAGCTAGTTTAAAATGAAATAAAAATGTGAAAGCAATATATAATAAATTAAATAAGGGACCCATATAGAGAAGAGAAAAAGATATGGCTTGGATTGGGATTTCTAGAGGAACACATCTCATGTGGGTTTGAATTCGAGTGTTTTGTTTTTATTTTTAATTTGGAGCTATTTTCACTAATGTCCCCACGTGCACTTTTTTTTCTATTTAATCTAGTTCATTGAGAAATACCTCCAAATCAAGAAATAAAAAGCTCTATTCCAATTATGAACCTGTAAGATTAATGTTTAGAGATCTGCATTTTTGGGAAAATGTAGTTAAGTATCTACTTTAAGAACTATTTACATGAGAATTCGATTAAAGATAATCACGTAACTATTCTGAAAGACAAAATTAAATGATTATATTATAAATTAAATTTTGTTGATTTATATTAACAAATATGTATTATTTGTTAAATATATTGATTTTTGTAGTTAAGGTAATGAATTTTATTTTATTTTTGGTTATTTTATCAAAAAGTTCCCAATATATTATATATTACTAAAACAAAAACTGAAGGGAATTACATTTTGCAGTATTTGACATTATGTTTTTTTTTTATTGTCAACTTGACATTATGTTCTTAAATATTTAAAAGCAAAGGACATCTTTTTTATATTGCGAAAACTATTTGAGAGTACAAATAATGTAATACAAATATAAGAAGAGGACAGGGAAAACACAGTTAAGATTTTCTTGTATTTGGTTGGAATTGCAACTACGAGTCTCATTCTCCTTCACATCTTTTTCTTTCTTTCTTTCTTTTATCTTGGTTTTCAAATGACTCTTTTTCTTGACATTAATGTATAGGAACATGAAATTATATTTATTGTACCCAAAGGAACTCCAAAGTCTACGAACAAATAAAATACTTGCCTGAGTAAATTAATATATATATATATTTCTTTGGTTTGACCGGTGCATTGAAATATCAATATGCAAGTATCCGTACTAACCATAAATTTTTTAAAATTAAATTCAGTAAATAGCTATGAATATTGTTATCTGGGAAATAAGAACAATCAAGTAAAGTGACACAATTTGTAAAAAATAACATGTTAGAACTCAAAAGTTTTTATTATCTGTAAATGAAAAATGTCAATTTGGACTAATATGATTACATTATTTATCAAACAACACTTTATTTCATAGAATGAATTTATGATTTATGAAGAATAATTTTGGTAACTGAATCGGTTACCGACAAAGTCATAGACTTACCAGTGGGCCAAAGCCGAATCGGCTTGAGAGTTAAAGCCGAAACATAATTAGTACTTTCATATTGGGCCGAGATAAATGGGCCTCTCCATCAAATAAATAAGCCCAGTGTCGCCGAACATAAGCTCATATATAGCAAGATATAAAAGTAATTATTAAATTATGCATAAGAACAATATGGGACCGAAGTTCTTTGTGTTAGGATGATCCGGCTATTCATTCTGGTATTGGGATTTTGTTTTTTTACACTATATATTAAAAAAAATTATAGACTGGTTTCGTTGATTATTAAAGAAACAATTACGTGTACATATAAAGACAATAGAAACGAAGTGAATCCATTTTATTCATTCAAGTTTACATTTTTGACACTTTTGAACTTCTTATTTAAACAATTACGCAAACGTTATTACAGAAAACATCCTCTTAAACGAATAAAAGAAAGAAAACCCCAAATAAAAACCTTAAAAAATTAATTGAAACGAGAACAATCCCTTCGAATCTCACCAACATTACCAGTCTTAACCCCAATCCGACCCAATTTTGTAATGGCCGTAATAAAAGCTTGTCTAAAAGCATTTTCGCTGTTAGCAAACAAGTTAACAATAGCTCTAGATCGTTGATCTGTGAATAAGATTTGGTCTGATGTGAATAAACCCTTTCCTTGTTGTAAGTTTCTGAAATAAGCATTATCGAAAGTACGTGGACTAGTCGGGTCCATGTTGATTGCAATACGTGGATCGACCCCAATCGGGCACATTTGTCTAAGTTGAAGTGCATATTGACCGTTCAAAGTCGGATCAATTCGGCTTCTAGGACTAAAATTGAATATCCGGTTTGAGAATTTTCCACAATGTGAGAATCCGAGAGTGTGTGCTCCTGAAATTACGGTAACATTTATGATATTATATTACCATATAGAAAATTAATAGTTTTAAGAAATGAGTTTTGAATTATGAATCAGATTAAAAAATACTGAAACCGATTTAGTTTGGTTTTGGTACCTGAGAGAGCAATCATGTCGGTTTGAGAAAGACCGTGACGGCTAAACATGGAATTGAGCTGGTTTAGGTTAAAACCAGGTTGGGGTAGATTGTTTTGAACACTTCCTCTCGACGATTGTCTGCCATCTCTCCTCCCTAGCTCCACCGGATAGCTTGGTCCTCCGGTCTGTAAATGTTTTAGTTATTTTTAGTTATATGAGTATTATTACTATTTGAATCTATATATTAATAATTCAATTTTATTCGAATCACATGACATGTTAAGTTGTTATTAGCCGGAACATGTATAAAACAATGACAAACCGCCAATAAAATGAGTCACTTTGTTATAAAATACTATATAACTCGAAGCATCTTTTGTATATTTAATTATATAATTAGCTTTTCGCAAAAAAATCTAAAAGAAATATATACTTTGGCAGAAAAGAACCGAATATTCAATACCTAGGACGTAATAGAATATTAAGAGATAACGAGAGGAATATTAATTTAATTATGTAATAAAAAAAGGACATATATACAATACCAAAACGATGACTTCACGAGTGGCAAGAGCCAAAATGTCAGCACATGAAACTTTGTTGCGGCAATTAGGATTGCTATCAACGGCTTGCTTTGCCTTAATCACCGTGTCGAATCCATCTCCGGCCAGTGAAATATCATCTGGATGATCCCTCTCCGACGGCGATGCTATCATTATCGACGCATCACATCCCTATTTATATAAATAAGAATATAAAATCACATAAATATACCTTATCAAAAGGAAAAAGAATATAAATCTACAATTTTGAAACCCCAAAGTCCGACTTCATCGAGTCGCATATTCTCGTACAATATGGTTAGGGTTTGGATAATGGATCGATTTTTGTCGATGTAAATGCTGTAAGGTACCTGAACAAAGCAATCGTGGAAGAAGAGACGGAGAGTGCCCGGAGCAGTGACGAAAGTCTGTTGGAATTTCTGACGTACAGCATTACGGACAATGTTTTCGACATTAGGACATGAGTTCTGATAGAAACCTGTCCGAAGCTGAGCAGAGACACTTGAAGAAAAGAGAAGAAGAAGAAGAGAAAAAATGGAGAAAATGGTTTGGGAAATATTGTTCTCCATGGCTATCATTTATTTTAATCTTTAGAGTTTTAGAGTGTGTCATTTTATAGTAGTTAGCAAGAGAAATTTATAATTGTACAAATTGGGATATAATAATGATGCGATGATTATTCTAATGAATGATCTGTTAAACAATATATTAAACTAATAAGGAAGAGCTATTAGGAATGTGGATATAACACTCTAGACAATTTGAGAGGTAACACTATTAGAAAACAACTCAATTTTGATAATAATTATAATTATTGATTATTTTTTACCAACATAAATGTTCAACTAAGGATTTTTGATCCTTCAATTTTGATCAAAAATCAATCAAAACAATTAATTTTGAACCATTTTATGATTATACATTATGATCAAAATTGAGTTGTTTTCTAGTTTATCGTAAAAAAATAGTCACAATATTTTGATAATATATCGATTGGTCAAAATATTTTGATTACTTAATGACCAAATATTTAATTCGTTAAGAATTGATAGATTTTTGATCGTAATTATGTTGACTAAAATTTTGGTCAAACTTTTTTGGTCATAATATAACATGTTTTTTTTAGTGTTAGGCCAAACTTAGAATCATTTTAGTCTTTGCCTATATTTTTGTTAATTCTAATTAAAGTAATTCAAGTAATTAGCTCTAAGCCTGTAATCTATATTGGTCTAGACAGTGATTGTTTTCTTAAGATATATAAAATTGATCACTTATGAATATATAGTACAATTAGTCTTAGCTTTTAACTAGAGAGATGTATTAAGAATACAAGCAAACTTAAGTATTCTCCACTTTGATTCCCGCTGAAAACTACTTCTTCTGTTTGGGTTATCGAGATTTTCACATGGATTCTCCAACAAACCAAAGGCCCCGAACCTCCGGATCTACCCCAAAAAAATGTATTAATGGATAAGTAAATCATTACTATGTTTTGAAACATATATGAATAAGTTCCGATTTGTTTCCCCAATCCTCAGACATGAGACTATGTGACTTCCTTCGAATTCGGATAGAAAAAACCGGAAAAATGACTTTTAACTATTTAGCTAAAAACAGTTCTCATATCTACTATATACTATTTCATAAGGTCATTTTCTTTATTTATACTAGGTCAAATGAAACAACTAGAAACGCATATCCCAAAAGTATGTGTGTTCGATTCTATATATGAATGTAGTATGATTACATTTTAGATATGTATGTAAACACGCTTGTCTTTGACAACTCGATTGCATGTTACCACATCTCACCAACAACATACAACAAGATCGAGAGTAGGACAAAGAGTAAAGACGCATCTTTTTTTTTTTGTTTACTAGTATCTATCTTTACTTATTATCTTACAACGTGGTACATGATCGATATTTGATTTGTCATTATTTACTAATTGACTCAATTACTTGTAACTGTGAAATTATTGAAAATATAACAAGAAGACTTAGTTACAAAATGGTTGTCTAGTTAATACATTAGCCATAGACATAAAAACTATACACTATTTAAATTTATTACGATACAGCAGGAACTAAAAGCACATCAGAGAATAAAAATACAGAAACAGCTCAATGTATCATTATAATTATATATCGTCAGTTATTTTCAATGTACACATTAAAGTAATATATATTTTAATTCAGACAATTAAGTAATTTAAGACAATGCTTATTTCATATTTTTATCCATTTACCTAATAGTGATTGTTGTTAAGACTAGATTTGATTCTGGTTTTCTTCTCGGAAACAATTTTCTAATTTTTCTGTGAAATTATTTAAAGTGAATGTATACACAATACAACAAACTGTAAGAATGCTATAATAATTAATAAATAGGGCTGGATGCTGTAATATCGTCAATAATTGAGTTGATAATTTTTGATTTTATGTTATTTGCTTAGTGATTATTCTCCCATAGATGTTAGGAAAAAGGTTAAAAAGTAAAAACAAAAGATAAAGCATGTCATTCTTATACCAACTGTGAGAGTTAATTAATCATAAGTGAGCAGCTTTCCATGCATGAATTACACGATTATTTAGTTTTTTTTTCACATGATAGCTATTTTGTAGTTAAGAGGGTAACAAAAAAGATTACATACACATTCTATGACAAATAAAATGATTGTATCCAACCTTAGATATAAAATCGAAGTTTACATAAGGGGATAAACGACTTCGTGTTGAACCGATTTTGATGGCAACAGAAACAAGATCAGTTCAATTTTTTTTCGAAACTAAAAACCAAATTCTCCAGCGTCTTTAAGTTTTTCTACCTGAATTTGCTTTTATTTTATCTTGATTGTATGCGGTTGTAATATATGAACCTAATGTAGTGAAAATAGCAAATCAGGTGGTTGACAAAAAAGAAATAGATGAGGATAAATGAATACATAAATATTGGTCTTATAAAAAAGTAGGAAAGTATAGAGTTTGTTAAAAGATCTACATCAATGACTAGTGACTTTGCTTGCAATATGCATGATGACAATATGTTAACAGTTGTGAGATGAATACTTTAGTTTTTTGATGACCCAGTTAAGTATAAACTATAAAGCTTAGTATGGTATATACAATTATGGATTATAATAGGACAAGCTATGAAGCCTATAATCATTAGGGTTCGTTAAGACGTCCAATTAGAGAGATGTGCCACTATGTGATGACTCATCTTTTTGTTGGAGCTGAAATTTAAACCAATTTTCCAAACATAGAATACATTTATATTTAGACATTTGATAGCCAAATAAAAATGATTAGCAATTTCACATTGATTTGACTCATCTTAAATAGTTAAATTGCCTAAAATCATTATGCACATTTACATACTATTGTATTCTATTACAAAACTCACGTATTTGAACTTTGCAGTCTATTGAAATATCGCTACAAAATATATCTTTTGGTTTAAGTAAAAGGTAATTTACTAAAATGGTTCATGAAATATATTAAATTATCAAAATGTTGTGTGAAAATTTATAATTACTGAAATGGTGTTCAAAAATTTTAAAATACATATTTACCCTTTTTAGTTTGAAGAAAACTTAATTACGTAAGTATCATTAGTGAAAAATGTCACATCAGATTTTTATGTGGTATAAAGTCAACCAAACTAAAGCTTTAATAAACTTTAAATGATATGATAAACATAATGTATGTGTGGTAGGGTTGACAAGTTAGTTTGGTAGACTTTTGAAACTAGATTTTTGGTTGAAATATATAAAATGATAGACTTATAATGGATGTGTGGTAGACTTTGTTGGCCTTCATGGTAGACTTTGGTAAACGTAATCAACCCTTCATGGTAGACTATAAAATATCAATTTAAGGAAGAAATTCCTTTGTGTGGTAGACTTTTCATTGATGTGTGGTAGTACATATAATCCTTCATGGTGGATTTTGGTAAACTTGACCAACCCTTCATGATAGACTATAAAACATCAATTTGAGAAAGAAGTTTCTATGCGTAGTAGACTATAATTCAAAGTGTGGTAGACTATTTAATCCTTCATGATGAACTTTGGTAAAGGTAACCAACCCTTCATGGTAAAGTATAAAGCATCGATTTGAGGAAGCTATTTCTCTGCGTAGTAGACTGTCATTTGAAGTGTGATAGACTTTGTAGACCTTCATGGTAGAGTTTGGTAAACGCAACCAACCCTTCATGGTAGACTATAAAACATCAATTTGAAGAAGCAATTTCTTTGCGTAGTAGACTTATAATTGATGTGTGGTAGACTTTGTTGTCCTTCATGGTATACTTTGGTAAATGTAACCAACCATTCATGGTAAACTCTAAAGCATTGATTTGAAGAAGCAATTTCTCTGCGTGGTAGACTTTTCATTGATGTGTGGTAGACTTTGTAGTCTTACTGGTGGACTTTGGTAAACGTAACCAACCCTTCATGGTAGACTATAATGCATTTATTTGAAGAAGCAATTTCTCTGCGTGGTAGACTTTTCATTGATGTGTGGTAGACTTTGTAGTCTTAATGGTGGACTTTGGTAAACGTAACCAACCCTTCATGGTAGACTATGATGCATTTATTTGAGGAAGCAATTTCTCTTTGTAGTAGACTATCATTCACAATGTGGTAGACTTTGGTAAAAGTAACCAATCCTTCATGGTAGACTATAAAGCATAGATTTGAGGAAGCTATTTTCTGTGTATTAGACTATCATTCGAAGAGTGGTAAACTTTGTAGACCTTCATGGTAGACTTTAATAAACATAACCAACCCTTCATGGTAGATTATAAAGCATCAGTTTGGGGAAGAAATTTCCATGTGTAGTAGACTATCAATCGAAATGTGGTAGACTTTGTAGTCCTTCATGGTAGACTTTGTTAAACGTAACCAACCCTTCATGGTAGACTCTAAAGCATCTATTTGAGGAAGCAGTTTCTGTGCGTAGTAAACTTATCATTGATGTGCGGTAAACTTAATAGACCTTCATGGTAAACTTTGGTAAACGTAACCAACCCTTCATGGTAGACAATAAAACATCAATTTGAGGAAGCAATTTTTATACGTAGTAGACTATCGATCAAAGTGTCGTAGACTTTATAGACCCAACATGGTAGACGTAAATGTATCGACTAGATGATTAAGTTTCTATGCTTAATAGACTATCAATTGAAGTGTGGTAGACGCTGTAGACCTTAATAGTAGATGTATGAGAAATGAACGAATCCAACATGGTGGACTTTAATGTATCGATTTGAGGATAAATTATCTAAGCTTGATAGACTATCAGTTGAAGTATCATATACTTTATGGTTATTTATGGTAGACTTAGGGAGATTTTCAATTGTCCATTTGCAGGTGAAACGTCTGGTTTAGTAAACTACCAATTGAAGTGTGCTAGAGGTTGAAGTCCTTTATAGTAGACTTAGAAAATGGTAAGCGTAATAGAGTATTAGTTGAAGTATGGTAGATTATCAGGATGAGATTGCAAGCATAGACAAATTATGTTGGTAGAGTATGGAGTTGTCTCTTTCCAAGAGCAACACCTTGTTTAGGTGATTATCATTGACGTGTTGTAGAGTTGGAAGTCCTTCATGGTTTATGTCGATCGAGGTTGTTACTTTTTTGAATAAAGTGTGGTGGACTTTGAAGATACTCATGTTGGACTAATGTCTCACTAATGGTAGACTTTTGAGTGAAACATTCAGATAGTTAGGTAGACTTTAATGATTTAACCTAGAAACAAAATTACGATTTTGCCCATCAATTATTAGTGTGTTTGAGAGCTCACCCACCTTCTTCATGTAGTTATTGTGGCTGCCCAAGCAATCCTCCATTGCTAAAGCTTGAAATCCTTCATCATTTCTCAATTCTTTTAAATTTCTTGGTTTTGATATATGGATCAAATCATATTAGTTTATGGGAATTGGAAAGAGGAGAGAAACGAGTGCATTTTTATGGTTGATAATTCTCATGGGTGTAAAATAGTTGGAGCGAGTGAAGATGTTAGTTATGATGAGTTCCTCAAAATTGTGTATGAACAGTGCAAATCAAGAGCTTTATGAGATAAATTTGAGCTACTTGTCAGTTAAATTTACCAAATATTCACTTAAGTTTACCAAACAATCTGTAAAGTCAATTATTACTTAAAGAACAAAGTCCAAAACATGAACAAATATAAGCAAGTGCAAAATCTACTAATTCACACGTTTACCAAATACTAAATAACCCAGATTCTAAGTTTACAACACAAATTCTAATGAATACTAACTAAATTCTCAGACTACAACAAAAATTTTAAGATTTCAACCAAAATCCTCGAAATATACTAACAAAACGCAATATTTGAGTTGCTTGAAACCCATATTCTAAGATCTGAGTTCGAAATCCGAGTAGGTTGCAAATCATAGCGACACCAACAAACCGGAAAATGAAGCAAAGAGAGTAAAAAGAAAGAGACTTATGATAACAAGATTTTTACTCTATTGTTAAATCATACTATACTGAGAAGTCATTGTAGTATAATAGGTGTCAATCCAACTGAGAATGTAGTAATCAATCATGATGCATTTAACTGTTTTAATCTAAGCCAATCAAAGTATAATTTGTCTAACAACCTAACTCAATCGTTAAGATAGAGATAAATAAGCAAGTAACAAAAATTGAGAATTTAAACGAAGCGGCACACAATAGTGTATTAATTAAAATTAACGCATGTTGATAAAATAGGTTCCTGAGAAGTGAGTATCATGGAACATCGTGGCTCTTAAACTAACTAGGCGCTTGACAACACTTAACATAATCTCTAGGTAAACGAGAACAAAAGTAATGAATCCATTCCCGTGGCAAACAAACTCGAGTAGACTACTAACAGACCCTATCGTCATAGGCGTTTGGAAATCTAGTCGGAATGAACGATCAACTCGCTTAACACCGATACACACCTCAGACATTCGATCCCTCGAGCTGAGCATGTGAATCTCTGAAGTGGTTAAGTCAGACGCTCTACCAAACATCCATCGGTGCTAGAGCGTCTCAGAACAAGTCTCCGTTGATCAGAATGAAGCTAGTGATGAAAATACCAAATCAGAAAAAACTTAAATAATTATAACCTCAAGCGACCTAGAAAGTCTAAGCACCACGCTGTCCTAACTCATCCTCAAGAGCTTTATATAACTACTTAGAACTCATTAATTTAACATAAAGTACAAATTCAAAATTCGATTCCATAAATAAAATATTTGAACAAGGTATGAAATCAACGCTGAACGTAAAACAGAGGAACGACGCTGAGGAGAAATCGCCAAAAAACACATACACCAATTTTTTCTTTGTCTTTTTTAGAAGCGGCACAAAGAAAAAATAATTTTGTTTTCTTTAAGATTTGACTCTTTTTGAATAGCAATATTATAATAAAACGAAAATATCTGATTTTATTTAGAACTTTTCTCTTATCCTTTCAAACATCAAACATAAAAAATGTATTATATTAGTCATTACCATATTATTACACACTCTACTATAGTAATTATTTCTTAAGTAAAAGTAAAACAAAAGGGTCAATTGCTACTTGACATCTGAATTAAAATGTATTCAATAACAAAATCAACATAAGAGTTTAAAGTCGTGACGGCTCTAATTAATCAGTCACATGGCTTTGGCATCTAACCATGAGAGGAAACGACGCCGTCTCTATTGACCGGATAACAACAAATACAAAAAACTCTTTAGCATTTGTTTATGAGTAATTATTATTCATTAACATATGTGTTTGGATATGTTTTATCTTTCTAAAACATACAAATGGTAACACCAAAACTTGTGTGCATCTTATACAATGTGCTAGTTATCAAAGTCTAGTATAGATAGGTTATACCAAAAACTTTCATGAGTGAGTATTAATAAAACAAATTATAATCTTCAACTAATTTAACACTAAATATTTATTAGACTACCTACTAACATACAAACTGCAACTACAATTTTATTTCAGGAGATTTGATCAATTACATTAATTCATCATTCAAGGAAATTAATAAGATATCAACTTAAAACAACTTATGAAACTATTACATAAGTTTCACGACTACATATTTCAAGATGTTAAAGTATCATCTCAATCCGAATCATATAAATTTCTGTATTCATGAGAACATGTGAAATGAAATAACCTTAAGTTGAAAAGACATAATAACAAAACACAGGTTAGTTTGTACATTTTTTTGTACACCAAAAAAATAAAGACATAATGACCATCCTTTCAACTTCTGCAAAACAAAATTACAGTCTATTTAATTTTATGAAATCTCACTAAATAACATCTTTCTTTTGAAACCAAATTTCCTCAATTTGATAGCAAAATAACCCTAAGAATAAATAAATCAAAGACTCAAGGCCAAACCCTGTGACCTTATGAAGAAACAATCTAACCTCAGCCCATCAAACTAAACAAAAAAAAAAATTGGAGATAGAAATGGAGAGAAACAAGCAAACAGATCAAGAAAACAAAGGAGAAAGATTTGAAGGACGAAAAGAAGGAAAAATAGAGAAAAAAACTGCTCTGGGTTGTTTTTTGTAAACAAGCCATGAAAAATGTATTAAGCTTCTCATGGGGAGCAGAAGCAGCTTAAAATGCACTGATACTGTCCCTTGAATCTTCTCCTGATCTGAAATAATGCAACAAAAGAGACAAAAACCAGAAAAAAATCCATTATTTTTATGTCGAGAAGAGGACATATATACATTTTCAATTGGCGATGTGTGTTACCGGATTTTAGGAAAGCTTATGATGGAGAAGAAAAGGATTTTTCTCAGAAGAGCTGAACAGCCATTTTGAATTTGTTTTGTTTCCATTTAGGTAGCTTGTAGAAAGCTTCTTTCGTCATACCGAATTTCTCCTTGAAATCCTCTGATGAAAGGTAAGCCTATATAACAGAGACCAAGAACTATAAAGATATTTTTTCATTAGAAATTTCTCATTTATAATTGAAACTTGTTGGCTTCAACTTACCTCTCTCCTTGTTACATCAATGTCTGAGACAGGATCAGTTGAAGTTGTCTTGAGACGATCATAAGCGTAAGCTGGTAGATCTTCCTCGTCTTCCACTCCTTCTTTAGCATCTTCTTGGATCGTCAGAGATTCTATCCGACTGCTCATTGATTTCTCCTCCTCCTTGTCAGCTCCGTTCTTCTCTTCCTTTTCTTTTGAGTTGGATTCTAGCGCTGGAGACTCCGGTGTCCTTGGGCTTGCTTCATGCCCAATTACAAATTAAAAACTCAATACACAAAGTGAAATAAGAAAGGTGAATCTCAGAACAAAGGTGATGAAGATTGAAACTTTCAGATTATCACTCACCGAAAATATGAATCTCTAAACAAAGATGATAAAGATTGACACTTTCTGATGATTTTATAAACAAAAATGCTTGTAAAGTTTACCTTTGACTGGTTTTGAAATTGATGGTACTGGAGGTGTTTTTACTTGTTCGAAAAGGGCGCTACGAGAAGCAATGGCTGAAGACTTGGGAGCAGGAGAAAACTTTGAGGAATCAGGAGTAACAGATCTTGGGTAGAGTTTTCTAACTACCGGGGGAGGAGTCGAGAGGTTCCTTGCATTTTGGCTCTCAAATGTTGCCGCGAGTGCATTGAATGCCGGAGATCTTCCCCTCACGCGAACCCTGTCTGGACTGAATGACATGCTTCTTGAACGCTGCTGCGACTTGTCAGGAACGCTAGGACGGCCACCATATGAAGCTGGAGTTCTTCGTTTCGGTTTCTAATCATCATAGGCACAACATAGGAGAAGAATGAACAAACACAAGCACACACTAAATTGTCAATTAAGAGGAAGCAAGAGGAGTACTTACTTCCGCAACTGGGGTTCCACCATTTTTGACAATTTTGAGTTTTCTTTGGAATGAGTTTCCATGCATCTGCGAACAAGAAAGAGTTGTTAGGGCTTCCTTTCGTGGTTATCTCTTGGTGAATCTGGTTGAAGTTGTTAGGTACTTACAGCGGATTTGGAAGAATCCCAAGGAGTGAACAAACGGGTGAAGAAACACGGCTCACCTCCTTCCATGATAACATATATAGGGGCTTCAGGGGATAACTTCTCCAGCAGATAATCTTTCTTGATGAATTTCTAAGGAACCAAAAGGTATAAATGAGCAACTTGCCTACAAAATCTGATATCTATGAGACTAATTCTTTCTAGAGTCTAGATGAGCTAGGGTTTTGTTTGCAATGTATAATAAATCTGACCTCTCCAATAGTTAAAGCTAGCAACTTGTTCTTTAGGGGTACTTCTTGGCCAACCCAGACAAAGATCTCTGAGTGACAATCTATGATAAATATATCTTCTGTCATCAAGTCATCTTGTGTGAAGTTATATATCTCTGTCACCTGCCAAAGGATAGCAAAAAAGAAACAAAAACTTAATTTTGAGCCAAATTCCAAAGCTTTTTCTTTTTATGACTGCATAGATCTTTGGTGTTAAAACAAGACTTTGAAAGTGTACGTACCTTCAGGATTTCTGGGTAAATTTGCATTTCAGCAATGAAAGGAAGAAAAAGATAAGAGTCATTGTGTGTATACATCATATTAGGCTTAAACGCTATGAAAACAAAATATATGATTATATGTACCTTTTGTGAACGTACAGGAGAACAAGTGACAGTCTCTCTCGGGTTCCTTCATGAGTTTTTGGCTCGGATATTCGGCTTTGCCTCCTAATAACTCCCAGAACTGTTCTGATTCTGAACCTTCCTTTTGTGCTCTAGTCTGTAGGTTTGGCTGAACAAAAACATATAATAGATGCTGCTTCAGCTACACTTAAAAACCGAGTCTAATGTTTGATCCTTACTAAGTAACAATTATGATCAACACATAACTGACCAATCCTTGTAGAAACTAAAGTGAAAATTATCTGACCTTAATAAGATCGAGCTGCCTTTCAACGAGTTCTTGGTCAGCAGGGGTTGCTAGATTCCCAAACCAAGTTAAGACAGAAGAATCATTATGTAGTATGTAACAGTATGAGGAGTTCAAAGATGAAGCAACCTGTTCAAGCAAATATTTAATACATTAGAAGCCATGAAGATTTATGTCTTAAATAGCCATGCATCTGTGTCCTCAATATGGTTTCACTTCTCAATGATTTTACAGGTTTCAAACAATGAGAACGGGAAAATGACATATACCGCGTCAACTTGTATAGCTTGCATATTATCTGGACCAGACCCTTGAATGCGGAATAGAGCAAGGCCATTTTCATTGTAAGAATCATCATCAACTTCTTTCTCTGCTATGTATTTCTTGTATCCACTGCTAATACCACCCTATAAGGAATCAATAAATTGATTCCATTGGATGTATTCATAAACAGAACATGGAAGATTTAACAAAACTGCGGAATAAATTATTCTCGCCAAACCTTGAAAACGATAAAGCTTTGCATAATCACGAAGAATTGAACGGGTTCCTTTCCTTCATAAATGCGAGCCTAAGGCACGATGAGCATGAAAATGTTCAGAACAAAAAATGATAAAATCCAACAGCAGAGAAAATTGTAATGATTACAGAAGAAGATTACTTGGGTTGGTACAAACTTCATTGACTCAACCATTTTGCTCGCCATAAAGACTGCAGAAGCTCTCTCTTCCTAAACATGATCACAAACTTGCTACTTATAAGATTTTGCCTCATAATATAAGCAGCAGAATATATGTGACAAACATGTAAGAATTTGCTTCTGTTATTTTGGGAGCTTACCTCCACACTTTGCTGGCCAAACCATGTTCCTATAAGAACTTCTTCTTTTTCTTCTCCAGGATAAGAATACTGGAAAACATAGCAATCTCCACTATAGAATTTCGAATTATCAGCAGCTTGAAGGAGAGTCTTTTCCTCACCATTCACACGCCAAACCTGCAGGTTTCCCGTGCAATCAATGAATGCTTGAGGCTCTTCTTTAAGCGGAGCAGATTTCATCAGGCCTCTCACATTTACTCCTTGTCGTTGCAAAAGAGCTGCATACGATCCACAAATGGCAATAAGAAATCCAACTACACTTCAGCTAAGTGTAAGTATTGAATGTCATCATCTAACTTAAAATTTGGATTTACGGACCAGCAACTCTGCCTCTACCATCCTCTGACACGGTTGTATTAGTTTCTTGAGTCCAAGAATCAAACTTTGATCGGAATGGCACTGTTTCAAACCCTTCTATTATACGGATCATTTGCGATTTGGGTCTTTCAGATGAACGAATCAATTCCTGTATGGCTTTACTAACATCAGCAAACATTATGGTACACAACAAAAAGTATTTTTAAGACTTTTCTCGATTGGATAAAAACTTACTTCTGCTGCTCCACTTGCAATTTTTCTATCATCAAGAGAAGTGGTTCTACCCATCCAGACAAACACTTCAAATCCACAATCAAGAATGTAACACTTGCTTGTGTCTAACATTTCCCTCTTCAATGTATCACCTTCAACAGGATTTGCCTGTCCTTTCTCCACACTTCCATTTCAGGAAAGAAAATTTGTGTTCAGTTGAAGCATTATGGGTTCAGTAAAATATATGAAATGGGACAAGAAGATATTTACCAAAATAATTTGGTGATATCTGAATCGTAAGTTTTGCCTTCATCATTAGCTGTTTTTCTTGGTAGTGGGGCAAACCCACCAAAGAAACCCCAAAATTCTCCACTTTCAGCATCAGCCATAAGTTTCCCATCCTCTGCAAATGAAACATATGCAATTAGAAAACAAAGCAAGGATGATAATTACAATGCTGATCCCTTATCAAACCGGTCGGCTCACTAACCTACGGTAGCAACTTCACATGTCCCATCATGGTAAGTGTCTTTGATGTACTGAACAACTTCCAATGCTTTTGCTCTCTCTTGGATACTTGAATTGGATCCATTGAATTGAAAAATCTTGGACTTTGTGTCAAGAATATAAATATCGTCATGGTTTAAAGAACTTCGAGCAAAAGGGACCTGCAGTCAATTTAGACCGTTACTGTGTGACCACAACATGTTTTCCACTGCACAAATTCGACTTGCCTCTTTGACATGGACAACATGTTTTCCTCTGCAGACGAACAAGCGGGTAATATGTTCGTCAGCTTCCACATGTTTGAATCCTGATGCTACCCCACCTTCTTGAGGTATGATACATGGCTTAAAATAAGATAAGAATTTCTCGGTTTCATGGCCTTGAACTTCCCGATACTGAACTGCACGACCTCCTAGAGCAGCATCTAATTCAACTGTCTTAACTGCAGCAGTCCCGGCTTCATCCTTTGTTTATACAAAATTATTATCATCTCTCAGAACTTTTCTATTCTATGATACGGAAAAAAGGAGAGGAAAGAAGATATGTTAAAAGGGGTCTGTCTACCTGAGAGGTGTCTTTACCAAGCCAGTAATGGATGTCATGGCGCAGTGCACCAGTTTTTAACGCTGTTGTCTGGCCACAAAAAATAGTTCACCAGAATTTGAATAATAAAACTAAGATCGATCACATAAACCCGTTAATGGCAGTAACGAAACAAAAAAGAAGATTGGTGCTTGGCCTTATAATTACCTTCAATACTATGTAAGAATCTCCGCTGAAAAACTTCCCAATAGAAGACTTTGGTATAGGGGTAGGGAGGAAATTCTCAATACGCCATACCTCAATACCACTAACTTATTGTGAAGGAGAAAAAAATCGAAATGTGAAACATAGCAATTCAGTATACGAGTAATTTGACATTAAAAATGGATCAGAACTTAAAGGATACGCTTTCTGTCCAGCTCCTTGGAAAGCTGGATCTAAATCTCTCATGGAAACAGACATACTTAAGCCTACCGCTTTCTCCAACTTATGAATGCCGCAACAATAAAGAGGACTAATAATAACCTACGAAACAAAACCAACTGAGAGTCAATATTCAAAATATCAACTGATGCAAATCAATTCTATTAAAATTAATCAAAGAACACATTTACCGCAGACAAGGCATTACAAGCTACAACGAAAAAATGTTCTTGCAATATGCAAAATTCCAATTAGAAACCAATCAGAAGAAGCTAATATCGATTTTCACCATTACCGTACACTAAAGAAAAACCCGTGATTTTAGATTCAGCTGGTGTAATAAAAAGGAGGAATCAGAAACCAATTACAGAGAGCACAAAACCAAATAAATTCTCCTGAACCAAAGTGACTATAATCCACAACAGTCAACATCAATTATCTCAAATCAATCTTGTCAAAATGCAAAGAGTTTAGGTAAAACAAAAAAGCTCTGATTTTTATGTTTCATTGGAAGTAGGGTTTATGAAATTTCAGTTCCCCAGACAAACAAACATTACAAACTAGATGAAACCAAGGCAATAAAGACCCAGAATTATCGAGAGAATAAAAGGAAGAACATTTCCATTGAACATCATCATCGTCCTCATCGAACCCAACAAATCAACATCACAAAACCTAATGAAAACCTTCAAGAATTCATACTCTAACAAAATCTATTTCAGTAATTAAAAACCAAACCTTGTGGCTTACAATAACACAATCAGATCAACGCAACTCTACCTGAAGATAAATCCACAACGAAACCCAGAAACCGCAAAATCTCCGAGAACACAAGAATCGAACAAAATTGATTCGTTTCAGTAATAACCTATAAAATCCGCTAGTCAGCTCCAAGCCCAGATCTAATCTGATGAAAAAATTGCAAAATTTCAAGTCAAAATTTTCCTTCCCTGAGGAAGCAAAAGATGAACAGAAGCAGAGGACAAAAGTGAAAAAGAGAGAGAGAAGAGAAATGTTGAACTGAAATTGAAAGCTTTATTTAGAGAGAGAAAAGGCAGAGAGACAGAGAGAAATTAAAGAAGAATTTAAGAGAGAGAAAGGTTGGAGGGAATGATGAGAAGCCAGGCGTGCTTATCACTAACCCACAAGAGAACAATGAACTGAAAAATTCTTCAAATCGAATTCAAGTCAACAATAAAAATTAGACCTTTAGGAGAAAACCAGAATTTTTTTTCTTTTACAGTTTTAGGATTTATGTCGTTACCACTTCTGGGTTTCTGACCATATTCAACAGTAATTATTTTGGCGCAGACATAAAATCTACCCAATCTAATTTATTTATTTCGGAATTGATGTTTGACTACAGGTTTACAACAACAAATCCCAGAGAAAAAAAGACATCTGTTTTTATTCTTATGTTTTAGAGTTTACAATTAGATTCACATTTAATTTCCTTACTTCTCTTTGTTTAAATTAAAAATTTATTAGTTTGATTCTCTTTTACAGGTGGAAAATTGTTTATTTCCATAAAGTCAAAACTTTTCAGAAATTTTATATGGCGTTACAATTATGGAGTTCCAAAAATACATTTGAGGAATCTGAAATTAAGGTTTGAAACGTAATTATTAGTTCCTAATATCAGAATTAAGTAATAGCCCAAGATATTTGAACCAAAAAAGTAAAAAAATAATATAAAATAAAGTACTATATACCTTTAACTTTAAGGCTGTTTGGCATACTTTCTGTCTATGTTAACAAATAATTTCAAGCTTTTTGATGATTGAATATAAATTGGTTAGTTTCATGAATTTGGAGAAAGAAAAAACAGTCTGTTGAAATGAAATAGTTTCCGTAAGTGACTAATTTGGAGCGATCCCTGTTGACAGAAAAATTGACTAAATTCTATTTACATCATTAAATTTAAAATCTTTGACAAGTTGATTAGCATTTTTGCCTAGGGGTATTCCATATGAGTTTTACTTTGGGACTTTTAGTTTTATTCAAAAATATATTTCCTCCAATGAATACTAAGATACATTTGAAATAAATTTCTATGAATCATTCTTATTTAATTTATTTATTAAAATAAAATCTTGGTAGATTAGTTTATTTTGTTGAATTTACAAAGAGTTATCACATTTTTAGCTGTATTTTTTTAATCAACAATTAGATCGATAATATCTAATTTATAATTCAAAATCTAAACTATGGATTACAAGTTTACCTATAGTCAAGTTGTAAAATGGACATTGACCATTTGGCCAAACTAATTTATTCAATTTTAGCATACAATTTTCTATTTTTCAATGGAAAATTACTTGAAAATATTCTTGGGCGTTCAATTCTTTGTTTCAATTCAGTTTGATTATTTTGGTTTTTTTTGGTTCTCTAATTTTGGAATCATTCAACTATTTTTCTTTGCGGTTCTGGTTTAGTTCGGGTATAAAATTTTAGGAACCGTTCAGTTATTTAGTTAATTTGATTTGGTTTCGGTTCTATTTTACCTCTATTTAATTATTTTAAAAATAAAAATTACAAAAATTAAATATTTTATTTTTAGTAATTCTGATTTAAATTAATTTTAAAATTTGGATTCATAGTTACAATTTTTTATAATTAAATTATTAAATTCTATAAAAATAATTACTTTGTATTTTAGTTTTGTTGGGTAACTATTCGATTTTATTTAGAAATCGTTCGGTTATTTAGATGATTTTTTATTCGATTTTGTTCTTTTTATTTTAGCTCGATTTAGTTTGACTTTTTAATTCTAGTTTTTATGCCTCAGATTACTTAAAAGCATCTATTATTCAAAGTTACACTTATAAGAATGATCAAACGTTTTTAGCAGCGTATTATGAATTCTAAGTCAAATACAATCAACGGTTAAAGAAAAAAAGGAGAGCAATATCAATGAATAATTTTCTTAGTTTTCTTTGACCTATAATGTAATTGCTGTTTCTTAAACAATGTAATTAGAAAGAAAAAAAAGAAAAAAAAAGAGGGACGAGTTACAAAGACCGAACACATGAATATTCTTTTTTCAGAAATTAGGGACCACTATATCTATAGATTTCATCTGCGGCCTACTTCTAATCGTGACTATATGTGCACTATATCACAATTGTGTTGGCCATTGTTTAAGCAATGTTTTTTTTTTTGTTTTATTAAAATAGTAAGCAATGTTAGGATAATACTACGAGACTATAGAAGTTTAGTGGCACAAAAACAAATTAAATACTAAATCATACAATTTTTCTACAACTAGTTTTGTATCGGTCCCATATAAACGTTTGCAAAATAATATAACAGGTTATAATAATTTATTCTTATCGGCAACGAAAGTCTATGCTCATGTTATAAATGTATTTTTTATTTGATTAATATGGTTTTCTATTATTATTTGTGTATATTTGTGGACGTGTATAAAATTGACCGCACATCAAAACTGAAAGACGATCGTTGTTCCATGATTTGATTTAGTTTAGTGGACAAGTAATCATCAATTTAGAAGTTTCAACGATTGTTATAAACCTTGATATAGTATATTTTCTTATTATGCTAGAGCTCTTTGATATGTAGGCCTTTTGATCAATAATTCAGTACTCTTTTTGTTTCTAATAAAAACTGAACTCATTTTATTTTCGAAATAAGATATTAGGAATCCAAAACTAATTGTTGTTTTACTTTTCCAATTATGTTTAAAAACCTAAATACATTTGTAGCAAAAAAGATTATAACTATAAATTTGACCTGATTGGAAGTATAGACAACGATAGTACACTATTTACATTTCAATATTTCCTAAATTATATCGTATAAATATATTTCAGAATACATTTTTTTGTAGGGAAAACGGGAGAAAAGCCGATCCAAATTTTATTCAAACAACAAAAGGAACACTCAGCCAGCACCACTACGCACATATCGTGAATGTGATAGTCTGGCAAAATCATCCTCAATCAACGAGATTAAACAAGATGAAGCAACATAAAACAAATGAAATCTTAAAGAAAGATCAAAAGCATGAATCGCTAAACCATCTGCAAGGCAATTAGATTTTCTACAAACATGACTAATTTGGACATCCAATCCTTTAGTAAAAAGTCGTACCACAAACGTATTAGGAAAGAAAGGGGATGGAAATCACCAATCCCTTTCGTAAGGAAATCAACGACCAACTCAGAAATCTATCTCCACTTCCAAACGAGATATACCCATTTCTCAAGCCATGTAGAGCACATAGTAAACTCCCCAAAGCTAAGGCGCTGAACATATTCCAATGTTTAGGGAGAAACCACAACACCATTCCCCTGCATTATTTCGGATGACACCACCAACATATGCAAACCCAGGATTTCCTCGAGAGTCACCGTCTGTGTTCAATGTAAACCACTCAATGCTTTGTCGGGACCAAGAAATTAAAACCTCAGCAGAAGTATTTCTAGTTGGAAATAAAACTTTGTTCTATCTCTACACTTCACTTTATCTCTACACTTCATAGAAGAATCGAAGACATTGGCATAACGTCATTTCCAGCTCCACCAAATCTCAACCGCAAACAAAATCGACCACAACACACCGCCAACCTATGGTCGTGATCCAAGTTGGTAAAGAGCCACTCAAACAACGATTGAGAAAAGAACATACCTTGTAGATGACTAGGTACAAGACGAGTCCAAATACCCGAGACAGCTTGACCGTCCCTAAGTATATATACTATCGTTTCCTCACTGTTTCAGCATACTGAGTACAAGCTTGATGTACCTAAATGTCGACGAGATCGCTCTACATTGGTCATAAGAGCTTGGTACGAACACAACCACATGAACACCTGTAATCTCTTAGGGACATGACTTCTCCAAATTATATCGTATAAAGTACTTATATTCGGTTTTAAGCCATCATCCTTCATAAGAATGACGTAGGCCGAGCTATAAGAAAAAACAACCACTAGGAGAGCCTCGCCAAGATAATTTATCTATTGCACTTGTAACCTTATCCAAAACAATGGATCCAAGTTGTACACAAGTTTGATTTGGTACATAACTCATGAAAGAGTCAAAGGCCCACCCAGAGTTGTGCCACATACCACTAACATAAAATTTCAAGAATTCCCACAGAGAAGACGAATAACACTCTCTACCCATGGAGAATTACCGATTGACAGCTACCCCATACAAAAAAACTCTAAAGGAAAGGCGATGACCAACTCCCCGACAGTATCCCATGAAATTTGGAAGAAAACCGGTTGGTAACTCATAACTGCTCTCATAAATGGTGAGTCGAGCTTATTCACTTCACCTTTCGTCAAGGTAGCAAAACCCTCCCTAGGTAGCGAAACCATTGTTTGTTCCACATTTGCCATAGAGTAGAGTCTGTGGTGGTAATCAATAGCCATGGCGAGCAGATATGAGTTATTTATCTGAAGTATGGGTAAGTATAAAGCTCTAGGTCATGATGGTTACCAACCAATTTTCTTCCAACATTCCTGGGATACTGTCGGGGAGTTGGTCATCGCCTTTGCTTTAGACTTTTTTGTACGGGGTAGATAACTCATATCTGCTCCCATAAATGGCGAGTCGAGCTTATTCACTTTACCTTTCGTCAAGGTAGCAAAACCCTCCCTAGGTAGCGAAACCACCGTTGGTTCCACATTTGCCATAGAGTAAAGTCTGCGGTAGTAATCAATAGCCATTGCTTCAAGCACCTCCGGATCAGAAACCTAACGATGCTCTCCATCATGTAACATTTCAATTTGATTTTGTCGATGCTGCACCACAGTGGAAACGTGAAAGAAACTAGTGTTTCTATCTCCCATTATAACCTATTTTGCCCTAGATTTCTGATACCACAAAGCCCCCTTTTATACCAGAACCTTGTTTAGAATGTGAGCCAACCCCTCCTCACGACCAAGTAACTCGTATGATGGTGATGCATCAACCTCGGCTTGAATGTTTTTTAATCCTCCAACGAATGTTATTTTCTCTTGTGAATGTACCCAAACACCTCCTTGTTCCACTTTTGCAACTGAACATGTAGTCTCTTCAGAGCTGTACGCGTCAAAATAAAAGGATTCCCAAAGTTCACTAACAGCTCCTTGAAACCCGATTGAGTTAGCCAAGCCGCCTTAAAACGAAACAACCACCTCCAAGGAGAGTGATCAAAAGCAAGAAAATGTAGATGTATCACCACCACCTCATGCCACTTCACTCAGGCGTAACCATTACAAAAAATACGATTAAGACGCTTTGCAACGAACACATTCCCCGAGTTTCTCTTTGCCAAGTAAAATTGCTACCGCGAAACCCCAAGTCAATAAGAGACATCACATTTATCGAAGACCCGGATTCAACTAAATCCGCAAAGAGACAACCATTGCCTCCAGTCCACTCATCAAGCCACACAATGGTGTTGAAGTTGCCTCCAACAATTAATGGCTCGTCTATTTTCTGTGTAATCAGAATCAGTGAATGCCATAATCTACTTCGATGTGAGACAGTTGGCGCAACATATACACTAACCAAATGGGATCTTTCTTGATCCTTTGTAATTGTCGCATAAATGTATAATCCGAAGAATCCACAATAACAACATCCCTAACCTCAGTTTACCACAAAAACCATGAACCTCCTCGCTAACCTTGAAAATCCCCCCTACAAGATTTATCAAAGCCAAGGCAATGACACATTCTGCCAGTATTTTTCCCACTTGCGTGAGTTTCAAACAAACCTACAACATCTATTTTATTTCTCTTTAACATATATCGCATATTTCTTTGTGGCCTCCGGGAGTTCAATCCCTTTTCTTTTCTCGTTCGCCGATATACAAAACTTACTTATACCCGAATTAGATAGCAATTTACCATTCAAGGCAATATTCTCTTTGTCTTTTACATATACCATCAAATTACTAATGGCTTGTTCTCTAGAGGACATCAACTTGCAAACGTTCAAAACTGTTAGTCAAAACTAAAACTCCTTGAACATTCGGCGACAAATGATATTCCTCATATTTTGTTAGTTTTGAGCTCATTATTACAATTGTATTTGGGAAATTTGTATATGTTTTACTGAGATTTCAGGTCAAAAACGTTCAGAGTTGGAATCATGTTTGAAGGTGGACTTTGGTGAGGTTTGAAGCATTTTCCGTCATTCTCCACGAAAGGAAGGACCGATCGATCTACCAAAGATCGATCGATCAGTCATCTCAAAAGATTATGCGCACGATCTGAAGAACGACTTGGTTTTTGAGAAGAAACTCATCATCCAAGAGATCGATCGATCACCCAGTGCTCGATCGATCCTAGCTTTTCGCAGAAACCTAATTTCGCGATTTTCAACCCTTGTTTTGGGCCCTATAAATACTTTTTCCTATTTTTATTTGAGGGCCGTCTTTTTGATATTGGAGAATGAAATTTTACAGAGTTTTAAGAGTTTGTAAGCTAGGAAGAAGATCTCTTTATACTTGAGAAGAATTTATGAATCCTCTTTTATACAATTTCAATTTCAGTGCATCATAACTTGCCAACTTTGTTGTTCAATATCTGAGTAGATCTTAGATAGGATCTAGGGATTCTAGGGTTTTAGAATTCACTTTTGAGGAACAAATAGGATTGATGAGTAGATGATTCTCCTTCTAATACTCGAATCAAATGCATAGATTAGCCTGATCACCTAGTCAATGATTTTTAGTTGTTAACTTTCCAGAAGATTGTTAAGAACTAAAATTAGATTAGAAGAGCAATTCCTTTACTACCAACGAGAGTTGATGCTAGGTTGGATTGTGGGTAATTGAACCCAAACGATAAAGCCTATTTGTAATCTGAAGCCAACGAGAGTTAGGACCTTTAGGTTATTGATAAAGGGGTAGATTCAACGAGAGTTGGTTTGCCTTTATTCATGTTCAAGCCGAGAATAAGATTAAAGTAGTTCCTGAATAGTTTCCCTGACAAGAATTCTAACTCCCGAATGAATACCCGACATCCGATTACTTTAATTATTTGATTACAATCACATTTAAGTTGTTAGAATTCACTTCCTTTATCTGATTGATATAGCTTGTGATTCAATAGAAATTGAGAGTTTAACTTGGTTCTTCGTGGATTCGATCCCTAAATACTATTCGTTTGTTGTGCACTTGCAATAGGATATAAGGTTAAAACTCGTTGTATCAAGTTTTTGGCGCCACTGTCGGGGAACCAATAGTTGCCTTTCAATTTTTGTTCATAGTTTCAAGTCTATATCGTTACTTACGTTTTCCTTTTTGTTTGTTTTTGTTCTTTTCTAGGTGTATGACCAGAAGTCAAGGTTCTATACACCTATTTAACTTAGATAATCAGGAGCTTGTGAGAGTTGAAAGAGAAAACAGAAGAGACAGAAATATGAATCCTCCAGGAAATCAAGCGCAGGATCCGCAGGACATGACCACAATGATGCATCAGTTGCAGAGAGACTTGGCTGAGATTAGGAGAGTACGGGAGCCTGCTCAACGCAGAACGAGAGGCGACATGGACACTCCGCACACTCACTATCGAAATCGCTCGGCTATTCGACCTCCTGCTAAAGGAATGATTATGAGATCAAACCTCGCTCATTGAGTTAGTCAAGCAGTATGTCTTCAATGGACTTCCAGGGGAGAATCCTATGGACCACATAAAGAACTTTGAGGACATATGCGGGACCACTAGCTCAAATGTGTACCTGCTGATTATGTAAAGTATAAGCTCTTCCATCACTCACTCTCCGACAGAGCTTCCACATGGTTACGTTCACTACCTCCAGGATCACTTACCACATGGGCTCAGGTACGAGCAGTATTTCTCGACCAATTCTACACGAAGTCCAAAACTGCATCTTTAATTTCATTGTTTCAGCAATGATCTAAGGAATATTTGAATGAAGCGTGGGAACGTTTCAAGGAGTTCCAGCGAGACTTTCCACACCATGGGTAATCGGATGAACAACTTCTCAATACCTTCTACAGCGGGATCGAGTGAGAGTACAAAAATTCTGTGAATGCTGCCAACAATGGGGATTTCATAACCAACACTAGGGACGAAACCTTCACTCTCATTGACAACCTAGATGCAAGTTATGGTAGTCATTGTCCGGAATATGATCGGACTAGGAAGGTAAACAGTGTAGAAATTCAAAGGACCGATGACATTGCTGAGAAGTTAGATATGCTGAACCGAGCGAATCAGGGTAGCCATAGGAGTGTGAATCAGGTTGAGGACAGTAGAGAAGTAGCTCATGTTCAAGATACTTCGGATGATTCTGAAGATCAGAGAGAGGTCGACTATATTAACCGCCGTCGATGCAGCAACAACCTCTAGCAGCACCTTCAGGGACGTCGAACGAAGAAATCAAGGCCCTGATTCAGCAGCTCGCTGTTGAGCAGCAAAAGACTACCAAGGAGCTTAATGCTAAGATGGATACATCAACAGTGACCTGAATGGGAAGTTTGAGTCAATCTCTATGCACCTCAAGAAACTGGACACAAAAGTTGCCCAAACCGCTGAACCCATTAGACGCCCCCAAGGAGCCGTACATGGGAAGATTGAGAAAAATCCGAGAGAATCTTGCAATGTGGTGAAGTCTGAAGTAGGGAGTTTGGTTGAGACCAATCACGATCTTCAAGCTCCATACCTTAAGAAGCTTGAGAAGGTAGAGTATGAAGGAGAGTTTACGATACCGTGCCGGGTTTGACAGCTGGTTTTCAGTGATGCTCTATGCGACTCTGGAGCTAGTATCAATGCTATCTCCTTGGAGACTATGAAGAAACTTGGTATTGAGCTGATGCAGGAACATCACTCCTGTGTTTTGTTTGGAGACGCATCTTCCAAAGTACCTAAAGGAAGACTTGTTGACTTAAGTCTCATAGTTGAGAATTGCAAGATCCCTGCAGACTTTACGGTTGTAGAGATGGTAAGAAAATGAGCTATTCCGATCTTGTTGGGAAGGCCGTTCCTCAACACCGCTGGCGCGTAGTTAGACTTTCTGAGTCGAAAAGTCGTGTTGTAGAACATTGATAAGGATGCTTCATACCCCATTCGAGGTTCTTCGAGTCGTTTCTGTGGGATGATTCAAGATGATGAAGAAGATAATGACTGTGATGAGCAGTATGAGTTGTTCCGCGAAAATGAGAGGGATTTGGCTGAATATAAAGACACCTGTATCTTTTATCGTCTTGATAGATTGTGCAACTACGATGTTAATGGTCTTGTTATAGAGATTTTTGCATGCAGCCCTGGTATTGATGCTGGTGGAGTTTACGCGGTCAAGGAAATAGGCCGCGATGGATCTGTTGCATTGCTGGATGCATCAGGAAGGACGATACACACGAAAAATCAACAATTGAAAAAGTTCATCATTGAGGAAATCAGTGTCCAAGGAGTGAGCAAACCTCACTCAAACAGTTCCACCATCTGAATGGCGTATGAGTCCAGCTAATGACTGTAAAAGAGCGCAGAATGGGAGGCAACCCACTATTAAGTAATTTGTTTTTCGTTTTTCCCTTTTTTTTTATTTCGTTTTTGTTGAAGGAGAATTTGTAGGGGAATTTCGAAATTTTTAGGTTTGATTTTGTTTTGATGTGGTTCGATTGATGCATTGCTGGATGTTGATATTATTTATTTGAATGAGAATTCAAACCACTAATCGTTTTTACACCCAAGATTTTGAACTTTTGTGAATTTTCTTGATCACAAACTCATTCTTTCGGTTGTGTCTCTGTTATTTCTTCTTAGATGGTTCACACTTCCACCTCCAATCCTAGAAAACCTACACAGAAGGTCAGGGCATCTTCAAAACTGCAGTGCTGTCAGTCGTCACGAGAGTACGATGATGTGCACAGACATACTCAACTCGGTGACTGTTTGCCGTGGCCAAGACCAGAACAGACATATTTCGTTAATAGTGTGGCTAATAGGGATGCCCCGCTCTTGTTAGGAATTCAACAACATACAAGGAAAAGACTGAGGGAGAAGGTTGGAAGAGGTTTCACGAACCAAGTTCATTTACCGCGAGACTCTAGATAGGATTGACATTCTAGGAGATGTTGTTTAGCTGTTGGACAATCTTGGTCTGACCAAGTTCTGCTTTGAAGCCTATCCATTGTATCCAGAGGTAGTCTGATAATTCTTGGCAACGTGTGATCTGCATGCATGCGCCGATCCCCATAGTCCGGTTTATGCACAGTACCTGACGTACCAGTACAACAGAGCCCTCTACACGATCACGATTCAAGAGTTGTGCCAGATTTATGGCTTAGACGAGTATGTAGTTGGGCAGAAACCGTCAAAGAACTCGCCTCCGAAGAACGAACTGTGGTATGTGTTTTCAGGTGATGGGTATCAGGGTAAAGCCTTAAAGCTCACTCACATCAGGAATCCGACCATTAGGATAGTCGCCAAGCACATTAAATTGACGATTCTGGCGAATGAGGAGTCATACAGTGTGACAAAGTCTCAGCTGGAGTATTTGCACGACGCTATCTCTGCTATGGTTCCAGATCTTTACCATGATCCTACTCTTGCTGCATGACCTCCTTCGAACATCAACTAAGGTTATCTTTTCCCCAACAAGCTGATCAGGCGTAGATACAGGGGCGACCCGAGGAAGGGAGTGGTAGAGCCAATCGATAGTCTTCTGACACCGATCTTCATGCACAATGGGTTAGACCTCGAGTAGACAGAGGTTGTTCAGAGGATCGAGTTAATCGATACGGCTTCCCTGGCGCGATTTGGGTACCTTCTGGAGAAGAAGCAGTGGATGTTTTTCGATGATACACCCCAGATGATGTACGTCACCCTCCCTACTCCCTACCTCACTTCAGTAAACTGCAGAGAGAACATGAAGTTTATACCTGACTTGTCGCATCCCGAGATCTCCGGTAAGCTCAATGAGAAGGAGACTGCACCGCAAGCTCGATCCAGGAGAGCTGGAGCTTCCACCTCCACTCAATTTGTACCTCCAACATCGGCCGCTTCAACTTCAGGCTTTTTGCTTCCTGAGTTTCCTGATGAGGAACTCAGATTGCCTCACTACTCGCCGGACTTCACGGATCGACAGTTCAGAGAGTGGCAGTTTGAGAACGAGAGGAGGAAAAGGTCGATTCAGCGGACCATCTAGAACGCTTTGAGGAGGATCCCATCGGCCCTTTGTATAAGTGCACCTGACGCCAATCATGATGAGCATGCTACCGCACTTACCCGCCGATCGAATGTTGCTGGACATCATTCTGACGATGACGAGGATGATCAGACAGCAGATCACCGTCTTCCTCGCTACCGCAGAGCATCAGACGACCGCTACAGCGAGAGCCCTGAGTAGCTTCTTAGCTACTTCCTACTTTTATTACATTTAAGACTATTTCTTTTGTTCATTTTTATTTCTTATGCGTGTTTATATGTCTTCCCTTTGGTTTATTTTTACACCGGGACAGTGTAAAGTAAGTATGGGGGAGAACACATATTGACTAACGCATTTTTTAGTTTTGTTTCTTTTCATTCTAGGATTTTTAGACTATTTCCCTCTTTTATTTCTGTATTTTTGAGCTTTTGAGACTGACATCAGATCATTTAATTTTCTATTTCCTTAGCATTATCCTGAACTTAGTATCAATTGTTTTGCATTTTTCAGGAATCGATTAGACTATTGGAAAACCTAGAGATAAAGCAACACTCAGTTTCAGAGCACAGTCATCTCAACTTTCAGGGGATTTCATGCTGATTTCACACCTAATCTGACTTAATCTTCTCGTCAAGGGAATTCGTAATACATCAGGTATGTTCCTTCTCTTTTCTCAGTGAAAGATATTCCTTGTAAGTTTGGTTTTGTATCTCTCTTCACCATGTTCAGGCATTTTAAGTCAAAAATTCTGATAGTCGATATAATTTCTTGCATTAAGTTAGCCTAGGGTAAAAGTTTTCCAATGACGCTGCGAATTTTTAGAGTGAATTAGATGTCTCTAAGAATACATCCAATGACGTGACCTTTTTCACTTTACAAATTAACTTACTGAAAGAAAACTCCAATGAAACAACTTATTGGTAAGAATTGGTCTTATGAAAAGAAAGAGAGATGGAATCAAACAGAAGGTAGTCTATAGAGTAAAAATAGGAACTCTTATCCTTGTGATCGATATTCCCTCGAATGAGACTGCACTTAGATTTATTAGGGAGTCAGTATGTGAGTTCTGATTAATTGTTTTGAGTTGTGACGTGAGATTTTTTGTTTGCTAAGTCTAGGGGAAGTACAAGGTGGTCTCAATTTTGATGAGTCGTATTCTTGTGATCCCTTTGAACTTGATGTGCAGGATCTCGAGAGAATCATTTGTCTAATGAGACTTGATCTTCCTACAATTTTTATTTCTTTGCTTGAGGACAAGCAAGAAGCTAAGTCTGAGGGAATTGATATTCCTTATATTTTGTCGGTTTTGAGCTCATTATTACAGTTATATTTGGGAAATTTGTCTATGTTTTATTGAGATTTCAAGTAAAAAACGTTCAGAGTTGTAATTATGTTTGAAGGTGGACTTTAGAGAGGTTTGAAGCATTTTCCGTCATTCTCCACGAAAGAAATTACCGATCGATATATCAAGGATCGATCGATCAGTCATCTCAAAGGATTATGCGCACGATCTGAAGAACGACTTGGTTTCGCGATTTTCAACCCTTGTTTTGGGCCCTATAAATCCTCTTTTCCTATTTTTATTTGAGGGCCGTCTTTTTGATATTGGAGAACGAAATTTTACAGAGTTTTAAGAGTTTGTAAGTTAGGAAGAAGATCTCTTCATACTTGAGAAGAATTTCTGAATCCTCTTTATTCTTTCTTTATGCAATTTCAATTTCAGTGCATCATAACTTGCCAACTTTGTTGTTCAATATCTGAGTAGATCTTAGATCGGATCTAGGGATTCTAGGGTTTTAGAATTCACTGTTGAGGAACAAATAGGATTGATGAGTAGATGATTCTCCTTCTAATACTCGAATCTAATGCATAGATTAGCCTGATCACCTAGTCAATGATTTTAGGTTGTTAACTTTCCAGAAGATTGTTAAGAACTAGAACTAGATTAAAGAGCAATTCCTTTACTACCAACGAGAGTTGATGCTAGGTTGGATTATGGGTAATTGAACCCAAACGATAAAGCCTATTTGTAATCTGAAGCCAACGAGAGTTAGGACCTTTAGGTTATTGATAGAGGGGTAGATTCAACGAGATTTGGCTACCCGACATCCGATTACTTTAATTATTTGATTACTATCACATTTAAGTTGTTAGAATTCACTTCCTTTATCATATTGATATAGCTTGTGATTCAATAGAAATTGAGAGTGTAACTTGGTTCTTCGTGGATTCGATCCCTAAATACTATTTCGTTTGTTGTGCACTTGCAGTAGGATATATGGTTAAAACTCGTTGTATTAACAGATCCTTCAACGCTCAACTCTTATTCCCTCCCCCAGAGTTATCCGCACCTTCAAAAAGTCGATTCTGAGAACCCGGTCTACACTTGACTTTTTTACTTATGTAAAACCATCATCACCGTCTAATACAACATTATGCAGCTCCTCGCACATCCCAAAGATTTAAGCACTGGTGCATCCACATATGTCTCCACCTGAGTATGATCCACACATGGGCAGTTCGGATACGAGAGACAATACATGCCACACGAAGGACATATATTTGTTAACTCCTCGTACACCACCAAATATCTATCATCATTCACCATAATTGTCCCTTTTACACGTCAACTTGCCATATCTAACCTTAAAGTAGTAGCATCAACTTGAAAAAAACATTACCAATACTGTTACCAATACTCATGAGAACCGCATTTTGGTATAAATACAACGTAACTTCTCAATCATTACCCACACTGGTGTAGTCGTAATTTTATGTCGAGTAGAGTCAAAGTTAAAACTCCAAGCGTGGACAAGAAGGTAACTCCCAAACATCCTCCAAGGGCTACCTGACAACGCATCCATATACTCTAGTTTAACCCCAAAAAGAACCATGAAGAATTATTATTTTATTAATTTATTAAATTTGATCAAATTTTACACTAACTCTATTTAAGATCAGAAACTTTTATTAATTTATAGAAGTTATTAATTTATTGAATATTGATTTATGCAGATTATACTTGTTTCTTCTAGTCGCTATATAGACTCGAACTCAAAACATCACTACTACGTTATTTGATATTTTAAACCACTAAATTATAACAAAAACATAATTAACAGTGCAATTTCTAATGTGATTGTAATACAAGACCAATTAAACTCATCGTGTGGAGAAAATAATTGTATTTTTTGTGGGTAAGAGAAGAAAATATTGTATTGGCTTTTTAAAGTTTAGAGAAATATATATATATATATATATTAAACTATACATATTATATTCAAAATAGAAATAATAACAAGGCCTTTTAACAAAAAAATAGTAATAATGATAAATATCAAAAACCGACCAAAGTAAAGTACAAGCACTTTCGGCGCAACTAGATATGATTCGATTAAAAGGACAATAACTATCGTTATATTGTCCCTATAGAATTAAATGAACGAGCATAGTCGCCGTCATCTTGGAAATCTGGTGGTCGGAACCGCCGCGACGGAGATATCGTTGATTAGTTGCTTCCACAATCGTGGGGAATTAATTTTTTTATTAGTTCCAAACAAAGAGTATGGGTACTTAGTGGCAGACAAGAATCAATATATCTTTTTTTAATCAATGTAAATCATGTAAATTATCGATTACTATTCTCTCGTAACAGATAAAAAGTTGTCTTCTCTATTTAAGATACCATTAAATAAACACAAATACATGTTTACAAAAAACTAAATGTCTTCTAAAAACATCTTTTTTGTGAATCTATTATTCCTTTTCTTATATATTTAAGATATAAACAGCTTTCTGAACAAAATTGTTATCATATTAGAAGCCAATCTGGTATAAATTTCAATGTAATTTCACTAAGGAATACAATTAAGAACAAAACTGGCTAATGTCTCCTATAGAGGCAATGCCTAACTATACAGCTTGAAGAAGAGAGCAACTCCCATTATCCCATGGAACTAGTAGCAATTTGAGAATTAGAAAACTACTTGATAATTTTCTAGACTTTTCCTTGGTACTTGAAATTCAACTTGTAGTCTTGTTGCAGAGTTGCTAGAGAGTTTCTACAAGGACCTTCTGCAGATAAACAAAGAGAGACCAGAGGCAAACATATTATGTCAAAGACCAACTCTAATATTAGATCATATATAAAATGTGACAAGTAGAAAAGAAAAAGTCTTTAGTCTTTTACCACCAAATACTGTATGGAGATATTGAAGATCGTTAGGTGAGCAAGAGTCTATAAGAGCATACACACCAGGCCTTAAAGCTTCATCTACCTCCCTGCAAAAGTTAGATGAAGCTTAATGAATCGGCAAATGTATGAAGAGAGATTACAAAGAGAGAAGACTGTTACCTTTTGATACCCGTTTTTAGGGGACCATATCCGGAAGAAACCCAAATGTAAGTTGATAAGAACTTGAAACAATGCTGTCCGAAGACATCCTTCTGCTGTCTTAACTGCAATTCAGTTGTTTTTAGGGAAAAAATGAGACAGCTGGTTGTTTCAGACATCCAATCTTAAATTGCAATATCCGTCATAACATAAAATATAATTAGTTGATAGCTTTTTATTGATAAAACTGAAATAATTTTTCATTTTCAAAGACGAAGGGAAGACAAGTATGGAGAAGCTTACCTCTTCATAGATCCTTCGGAGGAAAGAAGCACATCTAATTCCTTCTTCCACTTCCCATGAAACACAAGAACCCAATTGATTTCCTGCTGTCTCTAGACAGTGAAGAAGCGCAGAAACAGATTCTTGAAGTGTAGAAATGGACCCCTCAGTTTCACTACACGTTGATATGTCACAGCATACGACAAGATTAGATGCAGTTCCAAGATGGTAAACTATAACAGGACTTTTGTGTGTAAGCATAGTAATGTACTGCTCACCTCTTATGATGCTTAACAGCTGTATACAGTAGTCGGCAGCAAGCAGCATACAGGCTTATTGAGAATTTCTGATCTACTTGAAGATCTTTTGAGCTTCCTAACAGATCTTGTTGCCGGACATCCTTGTATAACAAAGTTCTATCCAGAACTGAGAATCTCACCCTTGTTGTTCGTAGGTAATCAAGAAAAATTACTCCAGGTATATGTATAGATTGGCTTATGTGCGACGAATCCATCTGAAACAATGCGTGTTTGCCTGCTATTCTTATCAAGACTTCAACACACATGAGAATGACTGACCCACCACCTGGAGAATTGGAACCTTGGCTGCCAGAAACTGCATTTGTGAAGAAAATAGATGGACTCTGCATGTGAGCCACAATACCGAACACTGCAGACATCAAGCCTTGAATGTGCCTTTTAACCACATTTAAACGTTTGCGACCTACAAAACAATTATCACTATTACCTTCAGCCAAATTATTGAGTTAAGTTCACAATGTGTTTGATCCTACTAATACATCATACCGGGCAAGAAACGGCAATCAGATTCATTTCATTACCGTAAATCAACTAAAACTTTTTTTTGTGGGGGAGGGGTGGGGAGGTCAAAAACATTGTCTTTCAGCAAAAATATACCTGTGGCATGTTCCAGAATAAGGTCCAGACAGTCAAGACCAGCAGCAGCAGTTTCAGAGATTTTGCCCCCATCTCTATTTCCTGTCTGCACATAATAGATAGCTGGGCACACTTCCCATACTCCAACCAGTGCTCTTTCTATCGCCTGTACTCCAGACAATAAGTGTAACTCTGTCGAACTATGTATAAAGACTTTAAATGACATCCTAATCCTCTGTTTTAGTTCATCCAACCAATGCAATTTGTGAGACCGATTTTTTTCTGATAGCAGTTGCTTAGCATGGGATGTATTAACAGCAAATCCTATCTCGTGAGACTCCAAGGTAGCCTCTTTTCCTTGTAGTAATATGCATTTGCCAATCACCTTCAGGTGCAATTCAATCAACTTTGAGTACAGATCTCTGTTTAATGTAGGATTAGATAAGCAGAATTGGCTCCCTAATTCTTCTAGAACTTTCACTGAACCATCCAACCATATAAATGAAAATTCGTGTGGTGCCTCACTTACGTCTGCAAATACAGAGAGTAAATCATTTGAAATACCCATGAGAATAGAGACAAATGTAGGTGAGAAGGTAATGCCATCAATCTGCAGATTTAGCCTCAAAATAGCAGCAGAAGCAATTAACAGATGCCTGAGTGCCAATACCATTTCCACAGAATCACCCTTTATCAAGGTCTCAATAATTTTCATTTTCACATCACTAGTCTCCACTACATCACCACACACAAGACCATTTGAACCTTCAGTCCCATCAAGCAATCTGGTCCAGTTGATATTGGCTTGAATTTCTCGCTGCACATCACCACTAAGAAACAGACACTGTGTGAAAACCTCAAAAAAGTTGCTAAGCACATAAAAAATGGGCAGCAGCTTCGAAAATTGTTCTGATTTCCATCTTAGTTTTTTTGTTCTGATGATCCGTCTGCATATCTCCGTGGGTCACTGCAGCTGCTAATCCCCACAACCATCCACTAATACTAGAAAATGTGGGTGCTAAATTGTTCACTATCAGAGTCTTGCATTCAAAGACGTTTTTCTCATCCCTGAAGGTAGCCCTCAAAGCAATTAGTAGAGTTTCTCCCTGTTCTGCCAAGCTCTCAAATACTAAGTTTGCTAGTCCCCTTTCCTCAGAAAGTTCTGATGAAATGAGTTGCTCATCAAGCAATGGTAGTGCCTTGCTTAATTGATTTTTATTTATGGTTAGAAACATGTACGATGTGTGATCCATCAAAGAGAAGAGGGCATTTGTTGCCTTTCTTGTAGAATTATTACTAAATCTCTCTTGAAAAGTAATTGCAGCTTGTGTTGATTTGAGTAGCCAAGATGCCAACAACAAACTATCAGATAAAGGCAACTTGGTAGCTCCTAACAACTTATCGCAAGAAATCATAGCAATACTTTTCAAAGTTTTTCTGCAAGTGATGAATAGGCTGAAAAGGTTCCGCATCTCACCCGAAGACAGCTTGTTCAAACATCTCAACATGATGAACAGTATAAACCTACAAGAGATATTGAAAACATAAAATTTGTTAAACTGTTTGCTAAAGAAATAAAGGATCAACTGACCCATACAAAGCAAACGTACAGCAAAAGCATATGCTATATACTATCAGTTACCTCTCAAGGTCGAGAACATAACTTGCATAGAGTTGGAATGATTTCTTGTTCATATACTCCTTTGGCATCCCACATAACAGATTTAGCAAATTTTGACAAGCTGTGAACTTTTGATTATTCAGCTGTGACACATCTGCCTTTAGAAAAGCTTCTGATTGAAGCTTCCCAGATAAGTTGGCCATTGAACCTTCAAGCAAGATTAACACCTCTGACCAATCTGGCAGTGAATCAAAATTTACTTCTTCAGTAAAATCTTTGAAAAGTGTTTCTGCTGTCATTTTCAGTACGTGACAAAAACTAGGGGCCAAATATCTGCGAACAAACTAGTGAAAAAACAAAAGTGAATATCTAGATATAAGCTCTTAAGAAAAAAAGAAGTAAAAACGGAATTGGAAGATATATATCCCACAAAGAAAGATGACTTACTTCATGTTCATACAGTACTGAATCACAAAGAAGTCCTAACGAGAACCGTTCCAAACCAATTTTCTTTTGAGTTCCCTTGTCTATATTATTCTCCCAGCCAAGGGTAGACATACCCACTCCGTTCAATATACAACGAACAGAACTCCCTATTAGCTGAGACAAGAAATTCTTCAATTTATTTTTTCCTGCATGGGGGCACCAAATATCTATATGCTGGCTAAGAACCCACAATCGCAAAGCAGGTAAACACTTCCTGTTGATGCCAGAAACCCTGAGAACCCACTGATCAGTCTCTTGTATCGTCTCAAAAGCTTTAACATCAGCAAATCCTGATATAATGTCATTGCTCAAAAGAAAATCAGTAAGATCTTCTCCTTCACGCTTAAGAACTGATAAATGCTTAAGCATTACACCATGTATCTGATTATCACTTATCTGTGACACATAATCAAGTGATTTTATGTCCCTGTTTAAATCGACAAGCCTCTGAAGAGCAACTCCATACAATATATATACCAATATGGAGCAATCTTCACTGTCATCATTGAGATAGATAGTTGAAATGTGTTTAATAATGCCAACAATGGAAGCTGAAGGTTGGGAGATCCACGAAAAATAGCCTTCATAGTTCCAACGTTTCTCTTTTATCCAATCACTTCCGCAACGAGCTGCAATAGAGTCACCCTTAATACCAGCCATATCTTCTGTTTTTTTAGGAGGCATAAGACTAATCACCTGCCTATATAAGCTTCTGGAAGACATGTAAACACGTAAGAAGAAGACAATAAACAAGCGAACAGACTTTCTGTAGGTCTCTTTATTCTTTTCAGCTATCACATTGTCCAAATGCTTTCTGGTAAGCGCAGAAAAGAAAATTTCGATGCAATCCGAGTCTGCAGAAACCAAGTAGGTTAAGCAAGGACAAATGCGATCCACTAAAACTTTCATGCACTGATCAACAAGCTTACTATTCCCTGTTGTAATACCTACTGAGTCGAGAATAAGTGAATAAACCTCAGATACAGGTCCCGTCAAGAATGCTGCCACCTGCGCATCTTGTTCTCTAGCATTTGTTGAGCAACAAACTTGTTTTATCCACTTCATGGTCCTTGATACATCTTTAGCCAAGCTCTTGATACAACTACTTGATTGCCCTTCTGGTATCTCTTTTGTAGCTCTATGTATAGCAAGTCTTAAATCTTGAGATGACAAGAGCTTTTCCACTGATTTTGCACTTTGTTCTAATGGAAAAACAATCCTGATAAGTTTTACCACTTGTTGAAGCTCTTCAGTGTCACTCATCTTCTCATTATCATCAGTAGGCATCATAAGCCTTACAGCTTTGCACAGCGCAAATACAACAACACTTACCTGCACCATTAGAGAAAAATTAGCAGTGGAAAATAACAACGAGACAAATTACTACCAAGGCTGACAGCTCAACCACTCGAAGTAATTAAACTTTGACAAACCTGACGGAGGTCACTATATAAACTTATCAGCTGGCACCCAAGTCCAAGTAACACTGAAATCAGTGGGCAGTCATCTTCTGCGTTCTCTGATGAAAAGTTACTAAACCCCATCAAAAAGAGAATGATTAGCCACAAAGTAACTAAATCCTTCTCGATAACTTCGTATTCAATTTGCAACAAGTAGCTTATTGCAGTTGCTAGCTCCTTGGCTAACAGAACATGCATCTCTGACCCGTTCTCATATTGTAATTGAGAAGCAACTAAAACTATTATCTTAAAGATCTTCTTTAAAAAATAAAAGCAAGCTCCACCAGATGCATCCTCTGTCTTCAAATATATTCGTTCGTGAGCAAAGTGGAACAGCAAACTATTTGCAGACTTAATAACATAGCATATCTCAGCTAATTGAGGTGCCATTTGAGAGCCAGCTTTATATCCATCAATCTCAAGCAATATAGGTTCCATAAGATGCAGGAAGAAATCAAAAAGTGATTTCCGTGTTTCCAGTGTGAGGGAACTTGAGAAATGACTCTTTGCAGAAGACTCATTTTCATTTGAGACTCTGTCTTGTAGCTTCCATGGCCTTTCTTCTGCTTGCCTAGCAGTTGAGGCTATTGTCGTCATGCCTTCGTGCAACTGATTTGAATCTCTTTGTTGTTTCATCACTCTGTTTATAAACAACCGAAACAATGACCCAATACAGCTCAGCTCCAACTCCTTCTTCGTCAATAACATGCTCTCGAACTTGGAAAAAAAATGCCGATGATAGCTTTTCAGAATAATATTGTTCTCTTGCGATTCTGGTAAATACCTTTCCGATCCGCCTAGGCCTAAGAACCCATCAATATGAGCTGAATGAAAAAGAGCCAGAGACAATATTTCTTGAATCAGCTTCATCATGGTCATCTCCAGATCTTTATTTTTGTCCTCGCTGTGATTCAATAAACCCAAACACATCCAAGAAGGGCTCAAAAAGTTTGTCCAAAAAATCACGAAACCCATTCTTCTTAGTTGGATGAGTCATCAAGAACTTAGAGAATGGCTCAAGAACCAAGCACGAGAATTGAAGGACATATCTATCAGCACGAGTATCCTTGATATTCTCTGTAAGAACTTTACGTGTGAGCTTCAGAACAGGTTCAACACTTGAAAACCACAACTCTAAATTGTCATTGGACATGCCACTTTTGGATGAAAATAACAAGCCCATACAATCAACCACAGAACCATAAACTTCAAAACCATCACCATTACGGAAATTGACCTCGGATGACAAGGACGTGTCCAGTGCAGATATAAAAAATTCCGTGATAAACCTGATAGCCTTTAGAAGGTTTCTTGCCAAGTTTATAGAGACGTGCAAAATTGATGACTGCTTCAAGCAGAACTTGAAGATCTCCCAACACCTGAAGTCTAAACATATTCAGAATCTAAATCACCCTTAACTTGAAGATTCTTTTCTACAGAAATCAACAGCGACTGGATCCAGTCGCTGAGAAAGATAATCAACCGCGATATCTCAACCGCTTGATGTTCTTCATCCTCTTCAGTCCCTTGTTCTCCTCTATAACCTTTTACAAAACTGAAAGCCAACTCCACCTTCCTGAAAGTCATATTCCCTTCATTAGTCAATACAAGTAGCACATTTACTTTATTTCCTAACTCAAGTAGAAAATATAAAAAACACCAACAAGTAAGAAAACAAGAACAAGCAAGCATATGAGCTAAAAATCTCACAAATTTCATACATTTTGGTACTCATTGCATATGTTCTCTGAATTCACAAACTAAAACAATAGCCTTCTCAAGTAAAGCAAAGAAGCAGGTATAAAAACATACTCTTTAACGTTCAATTCATTGCTCTGCAATGAAAGTATAAGCTCAAGGTTCTTCCATGGGCGCTCTTCAGTGATAGAGGCCCGTAAGATTTTCCTTTCGGTCAACCGGAGAATCATCTAATTGGGTTTTTGGGTTCTTCTTCGTCTGCTTTGTCTTCTTCGACGAGTTAGATTTCTTCGGAGTCGTACGCTTCCTTTTCATCTTCCAAGTATCCTCAGAACAAGATGAATTAGAGGAGAAGAAGACTGATTATATTATTCACGCGGCGAGAAAAGGAGAGTGTACATAAACCCTAAAACCCTTCCGGTGACAGACAATCGACGGCGGTGGTATGAATCTTCTAAAACCCCTCTCAAGCTTCAATTGTTCTTATTTCCAAAGGTTTGTTTCTTTCCGGCCTGTATCTTTGTATTATTGTGTTTTACTATTTTGTTTATTTTTTCCTGAATTTTTTCATTAAAACCATGACCAACTACAAAAGTAAAAACATAAATAGGAGGATAACAAAGATTTCCGGAAACAAAAATCCAAGTGAGGGAATTTTTTCATCAAACAGTACTCTAAGAATTGTTATTGCATTCAAGAATAAGTTTTACCATCTATATTATATAGAAATTTGGTTAATGGGCTGATTAATTATCACCCAATATTAACAAAATAATATTAACTCTAAAACAAATTAACTAAGAATCTATAGTTTACACCGAGGACATGTGACACAGTGATATTAGAGATCGAACCCCCTATCTATAATAGTAAGAGCGGAATTTAAAATCTAATAAGTTAGTTGAATAGAAAGAATAAATCGTTTAAAAACTCAAACAACTACTATTC
>JAKUCM010008520.1:0-31961 GCA_023374145.1 Lepidium sativum | reverse complement strand
AGTAGCACCTAAAACAAAAACAAAAACAAAAACAAAAACAAAATGAGTTAGCATCTGGTAAGAAAAAACTTGATCTCAAAATCCTAAATGTAGCTAGTAGAAACTCATTTGACAACAACGCCAATTTGATAACAAGATTTTACTCTATTTCTCAAATCCTATTATACTAGGGTGTCGATGTAGTATAATAGGTGTCAAACCAATTTGCGTCTCATGTTTACAAAAAAGAAAATAGTTGTTGCAAAAAGTACTAAAATCTTAGATGCGTTTCCGGTAGAACTTAGAGTATTTATACATAACTCAACTAAACCCTAAAATGATTCGACCCATCGAGTGGTCTAATTTTCGGCCCATTATTGAAGTAGCTTGTGAAATTTGGCCCATCGAGGGAAGATGGAAGTGCTGGGCTTGACATTGGCCACAAGCGGATGATGAACTCGAGATGCCACTCGAGTGCCATGGTGGACTCGTTATACAGCTCGAGCTGGGACTCGAGTGTGTTCTCCACTCGACTTCTGGCTCGAGCTTGCACTCGAGTTTTTATTGATCAATACCTATCAAGACCATCAAAATATCAATCAGGTCACAAAAAGAGTACCGGAGTGTGAAATCAACCCGCGGTACAGCGTTGTACGTACCGCGGGAAGGAAACATGTACTAGGAAGACACGTACCACGGTACATCGCAGTACGTACCGCGGGAAGGAAAAATGTCTGAGGGACATGTACCGCGGGATCGAGTCAACGCGCACCACAAAAGTCAACATTTCTTCAAATATGAAATGCGATGCACGGGAGCTTCTTGGATCGTTCAGGAAGCGTAGTTAGGGTCCCACTTGACCCTAACTAAGCTGATATGACCGTTAGGACGAGTGGGGACCAGCTGAGCTTTTTGTCAAGGCCGAGGGAGCGAAGGACCCGAGACGATAGCGACATGCCGCAAGACCGATGGAGTGTGTGACCCAAGGTGAAAGTGACATGTCTCGGGATTGCCAAGGTCACCCTCTCTCCTCCCAACGGTCATCTCCGCGACGGTTAGGGCTTCTGCTTGTGCAAAAAGATTGTAACCTGATATATATATGCCTTTGTAACCTTGATACATTTTTATCCAATCTTAATCAATGTATTCTTCGATCAATCTCTCTATCTCTTCTCTTATTCTCAATCATTCTCTCTAAAATCTAACAGTTTTGTCCCTGCTCGACTTCTGGCTCAAGCTGGCACTCGTGTTTCGGCCCTGCTCGACTTTTGGCTTGAGCTGGCGTCTAATGTTGGTTCAGTTTTGATAATCTCATGCTCTAGTCTGATTCCAAGCGCTACTATTTATACCTCTTTGTCTCCACTCGTCCAGAACACTCAATTTTTGTGTATTCAAGTACCTGAAATCTCTTGAGATGCAATGTGTGTGCTATGCAAATGGATGAACCTATTTGGACTCTAAAATGATGAAAATATAGTAGATATATCTGCAGAAAATGGCTAAACAGGACTCGTAAAACATGATAAAAACCACATATATCACTTCGTTAATTTTATATTCTATGTTTGGATTTACTTTGTCATTGCCGTAATTGGTTACTAAGAATTCGTTTAGGAGCTCGCAATGTCTTCTAATTACATGTTTGGGGTTAATATTCAAAAACAACATGATTTTTCCATGTTTGAAGAGGTTATATCTTTTTCATTGAAACTTTCTTTGAGCCAGCGTTTGATGTTATTAACTTACCCCATTTCAGGCTATAGGCCATGTTTCTGAATCTGAGACATCTCAACATCCTCTCCCTGGAGGCAATCTGGTTTGTTTTGATTTTTTGAGTTGTAATAATTAGCTTTGTTTTTCGATTTTCTCATTCTTGTTTTTCTGTAACTATTCACTTTTGTTTATTATTTTATTTTATTAAGGTATTGGGATCCGTTGTAGGTGAGCCAAGGGGAGATATGAAGTATGGAAATGTAGAGTTTAAGGATTCTCTTGCTTCATGTTATGTGATTAATGAGGTTTGTTTAAGTACGCAATTTTCCCCTTTCTGGCCTTCAAATGTTATGCTTTCTTACCTTTTTGTTTTACTATTGCGGTATTGCAATAGAGTTATATTTTTGGTTGCTAATCTGTGTATACATGGATTCTTCATGACAATCACTTTGCTTTCTCTTCTCCTGGTGCTAGAGTTTTGCCTTCCTTGTCCGCTGCTGAGGTTATGGTTTTTACAAACGTTTTTGGCGCCTTTTGGCTTAACTTTATTTCTAAATTACTTGTTTTATTTTTTTTTGTTGTAGATTGGTGGTTTGTCGCATAGACATGATACATTTTCAAGTTAGAACTCTGAAGGTGGGAAGGTCTTGACTTGTCAGGAGGTTGTATCTAACTTCAACGCTTTTGCTCTATAGTTAGCTTAATTTTGGTATTTCCTTGCCTTTATCTGTCTGCGTCAATGTAAGAGTTTATTTTCCATTGTGTAGATTCACCAAGTTGGGAAGTGGAGAAGCTCTGCCAATTTGCCATTCCACCTGATGTACTTAATGTTTCTCAGATGGGGTCTTCATCACGGGTGGATGATGAATCAACTTCTGTAATTCGAAGTCTTTTGTCTCCTCAAAGTGTGTGTAGACGAAGGTTGATGTAGATGGTGTTCAAACAATCCCATCAATTTCCATTTTTCAAGCAAGTGCATAAGTTCTACTAGGTCCTCCCTCTGCAGTGATTCTTATCACCCCATCACCATCTACATTATACCTTTGTTCAAATGAGACCACAAAGTTAAGGCTCATGTTCTCGTGTCGTAGCTGAAATAAAGTGTGGAGAGTTTTGTCCATTACAAAGAAAATCGTCATTAATATAGCACATGTACATAGCACGTTTTGCTCTACTGCTATCAAAGAGCAATTTAATTTACGGTTACGCTACGATAGTGTTTTATAAATGCTATAAAAAAATCACTATGCGGAAAAAAGAAACCCTGGCATCCCGAGAAACCCTAACATTTGGTACTCTCTCACAGAATTATTTTTATCAATTTGTTGACCAATTACTCCTTCTGATGTTGTTGATAAGGTCTACACTATCTACGCCAAAGATTATTCTGGTGTTCTCTTAGTTCGATTTGGCTGAAATATACAAGGCAAGTATATCATTCTTTCGCTTACGAATATCTGTCTCGAATTTCTTTTTGTTCTTTTTTTTTCTTTCAATCTATTCGAATCTAAACAATTTATTTGTTTTTGGAGTTTTAACTTAAGTTTCACTTGAGTAAGCAACCTATTTCGTTCTAGAATTTTGATATTTTATGTTCATCTCTTTGCTGAACATAATATCTGCAATTTTGTGAATGCATGTAACTTACTCTCATTAATCAACTATGTATAATATAACTTTGACATTCCAAGAGTAGTTATAAAGTTCTTTGAAGTCTGAGAATCACTTAGCTTTTCTATGTATTTGAGCTTTGTTTACTACTTATATGAAATTCTTTGCTTTGCTTACTACTTCTTTATATCCGAGATTCATTTGGATTTGTGTAAATTCTATGTTTTGTTCACTAGTACTTTAAAATCTGATATTCATTTATCTTTTTCTAGATTCTGAGTTTTGTGAACTTGTTATTCGAAATCTATGATATATTTAGCTTTTTGTAGATTATGAGTTTTGTTCATTAGTTATGTAAAATCAAACTGTTATTATCCTTTGTTTAGATTCTAAGTTTTGTATATAGTTATTGGAAATATTTGATTCATTTAGCTTTCTGTATATTCTGAGTTTTGTTCACTAGTTCTTCAAAATCTGATATTCATTTAGCTTTGTCTAGATTTTGTTCTCTGATTGTGTATGTTCTATAACAAATGAACTAATACACTAAATTTTTTTACTACAAGTGTTGTTGAGTTCAATACTCAGGTCTTTAAGCTTTTACTTGGATCATATCACAAGCAGGTTAGTACTATCTTTAAGTTAATGTCGATTATCATGATCATTATGCTTTGATTTGCCTAATCTGGTGAAACAAAGATGAAAGACATTGTCAATGATCTGAATAACAAAATACGATTTGACTTCAATATAGTGGGAGAACCTTATGGTCCTGGGTCAGTCAAGATGTCATTGTACTTAGGGCCATTAGTGCATGAACATGTTCCATTCAATATTGAGAAGTTGTCAAAGATCAGTGAAGATATGAAAACATTCCTTTGGAAATCTGTTCAGGAAACAATTTATAATCAATGATAAATATTTTTAATCTTGTTGATGAATATTGTTGAACTACAAGTTTGTTACATTGTTAATAGGAAGTTTTATATTTGTTGTAATTAGGTACATGCAAGGTTTGAGCTAGAAGAAGACACTACAAGAAAACAGGCGTTTTGCGAGGGAAAATTGTGATGCCAAAATGGTGTCGCAAAATTGCTATGCCATTGCAATGTTTTTGCGATGCCAAAACCCGCATCGCAAAAACGTAGCAAAAATGCGACGCCAAAAAAAGGTCGCAAGTTTGCGAGGCCATTGTGATGCTTTTGCGACACTCTTTTGAGGACGCAAAATATATCGCAAAAGCATTGCAAATCTGCGACGTGTTAGCGAGACATAATTTATATTGCAGGTTTGCGACATCTTTGCGTTGATTTTGCGTGTGACTTTTGGGACATCGCAAATCCGTAGCAGAATTTTTTTTCCCCTATAAATATTCCCACATGGGAATTTATTTTGACACCAAACAAGAAGTAATAAGAGGGAGAAACTAGTGAGAGAAAATATCGTTCGACAAAAAAGGTCCAAAAAATTATAAATTGCTAAAAAATGACGTTGGAACATGAAGTGTTCACTTTACGATGTTGGATGTATAATTGAAGGGATATGGAGACCGAAGAAGTGACGAAGGAGTTCCGAGATGGGCTGCGGGCATTTATAAATCACGCGGAAAATAACCCACATACTCCATATGATGGTAACATATTTTGTCCATGTATAAAGTGTGGGAACAAGAAATATTTGAATATTGACATGGTAAAAAGACACGTTTGTAATAGATGATTTACTCCAAACTATTATGTCTGGTTTTCGCATGGGGAGGGATATAGTTTGGGTGCTGGAAGTAGTAATATGGGTGGTCGTGGTAATGATCAAGCTAGTCAGGAATATGGTAATATCAACTATGGTGGTAGTATGTTTGAAAACTACGCTCACCTACAAAGAAATATGTCTCATGATATGGTTACAGATGCATATCATGAGAATTTTCTGGGTGTTGTTGAAAATATTAGGGAAGAACCTAACCCGGAAGCAAAACAATTTTATGATATGCTAGATGCTGCAAATCAACCCATCTATGAGGGATGTAGAGATGGTCTATCTAAACTGTCATTAGCATCTAGGTTGATGTCTATTAAAAGTGAAGGAAACATAAGTGAGAGAAGTATGAATCAATTTGCTGATGTGCTTAAAGAGTATTTGCCGGAAGATAATAATTATACTCAGAGTTATTATGAAATGCAGAAGGTGGTTGCGGGTCTACGATTACCATTTGAAATGACTGATGTTTGTAGTGAAAATTGCATGATTTTCTTGAAAGATGATGATAAGTTGCAAGAATGTCGTTTTTGTGGAAAGCCAAGATACCGTGCAACAAAGGGAAGGACGCGTATCCTATACAAATGTATGTGGTACCTTCCAATCACTGATAGGTTGAAACAATTATATCAATCAGAGAGGACCTCATCTGCAATGAGATGGCCTGCGGAACATAAAGTAAATGATGGGGAGGTTACACATCCGTCAGATGCAAAGGCTTGGAAACATTTTCAAACGGTACATTCTGACTTCGCTAAAGAGTCTAGAAATGTATATCTACGTTTATGCACTGATGGATTTAGCCCATTTGGTCTATCTAGTAGTCAATATTTGCTATGGCCTGTCATATTGACACCACATAATATTCCACCGGATATGTGCATGCAAAGAGAATTTTTGTTTATGACTATTCAAGTGCCATGTCCTACTCATCCGAAGCGTTCCCTCGATGTGTTCCTCCAACCTCTGATACACGAGCTTAAACATTTATTGTATAGGGGTATTTGCACATTCGATTACTCGCAGAAGCAAAATTTCAACATGCGCGCTGTTTTGTTGTGGACAATAAGTGACTTCCCGGCGTATGGTATGTTATCAGGATGGACGACACATGGAAGGTTATCTTGTCCATTAATGTTAAAGACAACTTTTCATTAATGTTACTATCTTATTGTATTTGTAAAATCTAAAATCTTGTATTTTACAATATTTTAAAATAGATGCAAGAGCCATGCGACACTCCTGGAAATTTCCACTTTTTACTACACCCTTGCTATGCGACACATGAAACATCAAAATTCCGTAGCAAGGTCTCCTTTTTCCCTATGAATAACCCTCCATCTCAATTCATTTTCTCAACAACTCATTTGAAGTTAGAGAGAGAAAGTAGTGGGAATAATACCAATTCATTTTTTTTACAAAGAAATATTTGCTAGGCTCCTACATTCATCTGGAAAAGGTCGAATTTTTGTAATGCTTTCTTGCGGTATGTAACCTATGACGAAGTAGGGGCCTAGTAAATCTTTATTTGTAGGAGAAAAACAACCCCTCACATGAACCCGAAAAAACAACGGTAAAAGATCTCGGAACCTCCAGATTAGTTAGTCTGATTTAAGAAAGGTCTCCGAACCTTTTTTTTTAATTTTGCTAGGCCATTGCGACGTCTAGACCACTGACGTCGCAATTGCCTAGCAAGTTTTTAAAATTTCAAATTTGATATCAGATTTTGTACTAAGTGATTTGCGCGTGGTTTTAAAAATTTGGTGTTGTGCTATGCCTTTGCGACATCTTTGGACCGGATGTCGCAAGGATCTCGCAAATTTGCAAGACCCTTGCAACATCTGGACCAAAGATGTCGCAATGGCCTAGCATGTTTTTAAAATTTCATGTACCAACTTCTATTCGAGGGTCTTTAACGTTTCTAAAATTTTTCGCTTGCTACGCCTTTGCGAGATCTTGTGTCTAGACGTTGCAAGGGCGTCGCACGTCGTGGAAACCCTAGGGGCGTCGCAAGGCTATCGCGTCCCTGCGAGAGCCTTGGGACGCCACTCTAAATTTAAGACGCGTTTCTTCTTTCTTCTTCTTCTCTTGCGATTTCTTCTTCTTCTCTCTCCTTTCTTTCCGTCTCCGCCTCGCCGCCACTCCTATTCTCCGCCTCGCCGCACTCTCCACGTCTTCTTTCCTTCTCTCTGCTGCGCCGCCTCTCCTCAAAGCTCGAGCCCGCAAACTGGTAAATATTTTTACTTAATATTAACAAACTTTTTAAAATATATCGCCTTATTTTAATATTTCACAGCAAGAGGAATCGGGGGATACACACCCTGATATCCTTACTCACATAGCAGAACAAAGCCGAAGTTTTTGTTGACAAAAAAGCCGATTTCGTGTACAACGACGTCACTGCAAAGTTGCAGGAATTGACTCAAGAATGCAGATCTATTCTGGGGTAAAATAAATTTTATATCCTTCATTTACCTTCTATTTTAGCTAACTTAATCTAACTTTTGATTGTTTTTCTTTTATTAGATCGCTCCCCGTAAAAACGGGAGATTATTTGGAACATGTTCTCCCGGCTCGAGGATTGAGCAGTGTATCTCACCTAAAGGATTTTCACAATCCTCATCAGCAACCAGTGACCTGCAACAGATAGTCGATCGGCAGACCCAAAAGTTAGATCAGACTAACACCGAGCTTGCCAAAGATAAGAAGAAAATCATGACATACGACCGCTTGTAGTCTATACTGGCCAAGAAGGATCCAGAGTTAGCATATGCGTTTACGGAGATCAATGCTGAAGACGAAGACACCAGATCCGGCTCAGGACTTTTAGACCGATAAGACGATTTTTGATTTTTAAAAAACTTTTTGTAAACTTTTTTAAATTTGATAAAAAATTATTTTTTTAATTTTATTTTATAATTTTTAAATTTTAGTTTTTTTTTATTTTAATAATTTCATATGGCGTCGCAAGGGAGTCATAGACGGCGCCCTCGCAAGGGAGTTGCAGACGGCGCCCTTGCAAGGGAGTCGCAGATGGCGCCCTCGCAAGGGAGTCGCAGACAGCGCCCTCGCAAGGGTGTCGCAAACAGTGCCCTTGCAAGGAGGTCGCAGACTGCGCCCACGCAAGGGAGTCGCAGACGGCACCCTCGCAAGGGTGTCGCAGGTTTTGCTAGGCTTTTGCGACATCTCTTCCTGCAAGGCCTTTGCTACGTTTTTTGTCCATCGCAAGATTTGCGACGTTTCTGCTAGGCTAATAAGTTTGCGACTTGTAAATTGTGACATTTTTGTTGCCGTCGCAAGAGCATTTCTGTTTGCTTTCTATGACAGCTTCGCGAGGCATTTTGCCATCGCAAAAGCCGAGTTTTCTTGTAGTGAGAGTACAAAAGATTGCAGTGCTTAAGCAAATGGGATGTTTATGGAGATAATCCATATCACGCTTAGTTTCTCAGATTAATAAGGCTGAGAATGTGAGGTCGAACTTTGGGTTAATGAATTAATTTTGTGGTCCATAAGACCCAATAAAATAATTGTCATCAAGGTTGTTGAGAAAAAAAGGAAAATATGCATCTTCTTAACCTAGCACGAAAACCTAGTGTGTTCCCCTATTTAAACCCACCAACTAGGCACCGCCTAAGCTTCTTCCTCTTATGAAAATTTCAAACTGGAGCCTCATAGCAAGTATCTTCATTGCCGAAGTTGATTGATCAACCTAGAGCAGCCTCCAAGTGGTAAGAAATCCAGTCTGAACCACTATTTTTTGGGGTCCATATCTAATCTGATATTAATCGCCGGTTGATGATTTTTGTAGTTCTGGAAATATCTTTCTCTCAAGTTTCTGTAGCTTCAAACGGATCGTTGATCGGAGTAGTATTGAGAGAGTTACATCGAGTTTAAGGTAAGACATCAACTCAGTCTCTATTTCTAGACTTAGAGAATTCTGAGTTTTGTTCTAATTGATGTGTTCGAGTTGGCATATTTGGGGTCGTTTTCTGACTAGAGTTGTGCAAGGAAAGTCAGGTTTTCATTGGATTTAGATAAAGGGAACATTCAAGAACGCAACAGAACCGCCGGAACTTCGAATCTAGGTAAGATCTGATCTGTCATGGTGTTGCTTGGTCAGCAAGAATCAATTGTTTTGTTGACTGATGAACCCTAGTTCTGTCTAGTTGCTTGTGTGTGAAGGTTTCTGCTGTGAAAGTTTTTGAATTTGTTTTTGGCTGCATTTTTGAATCTTTCACCGGCCAATCTAGGTGAGGATATGATCTGCGAGACTTTTAGTTTTAATTTAATATTAGACTCGTTTATTAGAGAAACTAAAAATATTTAATTAGAATATTGTTAATCATATATTAAATATTATATAACTCATAGATAATATTTTAAGGATTTTTGTGAATGTTTGAAAATAGGATAGTTGTTTGATATTTTTTATGAAAAGGAAGTAAATAAAGAATGAGTAAATGAGTAAATGACGTGTCTCTTAAAAAGTGGTGACGCGGAGGAATTGGGTTACGGGCCGACAATCCCCGTGGAAAAGAGACAATGGTTTGGAGTGAGCCGACGGGACCGCTTCAGCCAAAAACCACTGACGAGTTAGGGAGGATCGAGTTACGGATCGTGGTCTCCAAACCGAGGGGCTCTGAAGCCATCGTGGAGTATGGTTGAGCCGATGTGTGCGACGTTGGCTGCTACTAGCAGACCGACCTGATTGGTACAACTTGTTGAAATACATAAGTTGCACATGATTGCTTTCTATGCTTAGGATAGACAATGTTTAGTATTAAGTTAGAAATTTGAGCCTCAGTAGGCAAAAGTGATCTCCTCACTGAGTATTTATACTCACCCCCTCATTTTTTCCCTTTTTCCAGATCGGATGTAGGATCGTGAGTAGCTGACGAGTCTCCTTTTTCATTGAAGTTATTCATTTCAGTTATTTATTTTGTAAAACATTTTCTTCGTTATTTTCTTTATTTTAATAATTTTTATTCGAGAGATTTTATGTAAGATTTTTGGACCATCTTAGTTATTAAATAAAGATTGAATGTTTTGGCACGAAGTGACACGTGTCTCAAAGAGTCAGGAAACAAATGTTATAGAGAATAACCAACACAGAATGAATTTGCGGCCATGAATATCTCACCTTTTGATTGGCATAAGTTTGTAAAGGAAAAAACTAGCCAAGCATTTAAGCTATTAATATCACATAAATATGTTCATTACTTATATATCCAGATCGTATATATTGTAGATGATACTAACATTGAATTTGTTGTAGGTTGTGAGTGATAGCTATACAGAAAGAAGGAGCAAACAAATTCCTCATACTTCAAAGAAATGGTTAGATTAGCAGAGGAGATGGTAAGAATTTTCTGTTGCAGTAATTGTTAGAGATATATTGTCAAATACTAAAATTGAATATGTTTGTTATTTTAAAAGAATAATAGTGCAGAACCGTCTAAAGTGTCCAGAATAAAGGTTTGGGTTAAAACACGTACCAGACAAATGGTACACTGATATATATGCATTTTCACTAGTTTTATGTATCTCATTTAGTATAGTTTGCATACATTTTATAAGATTTGCATATGTTTTATAGTCTAAATAGTTTCATTTGCATACTTTGCACTTGCATAGCACACATATTGAATTGAAGGAGTTTTCAGGTACTTGGAGAGCAAAGAATGGTGCATCATGGACATTGTGGAGACTTAGGTTTTATGAAGTGATAGTATAAATACTCTTAGTTGTTACCAAGAATTGACATCTTAGTTTTTGCCTCTTTTGTGAAGATCCTTTACTGCAATTTTATTCTCTTAGTAATGAACTTTTCTACTATTGAATGAAACTGTTGTTGTCTTTCGATTATGTTCTTATGAGTTTTATGATTATGTTTTTTGTTTTGATTTCCGCTGTGCTTGTTCGCCTAGTGATGTCTGAGAATATTATTTAAGGTTCTTGAGGATGGGTTAGGTTAGTGTGGATCTAGATTTTCTAGGTTTTTAAGAGTATATTAGCTTATATCTCATCTATTTTGGTGTTCTTGATGTTTATTTCAATTTGATCAATTGAAATCCATTCTTAGATATTCTAGAACCAATAGGTGTTTGATAGAATGGAAACGAAACCAACCTCGAAGATTCACACTTTTAGCTTGAGGGATCAATTATCTAAGGTGTTTATCGACTAGATTGAGTTGTTTCTCCATGTCGATTAAGTTTTTAAGCGCCTACGATGGTAAGGTATGTTAATAGTTTCTTTGAGAATCTTTGCCATGAGAGTATATTCATTAGTCAATGAACTCATTGTTTAGGGTTCCGCTCTATTTGAGTTTTGTTAAGCACCCTAGTCGATTTAAGTAATCCACTAACCCATGACTCCCACTTCTCAGGAACCCATTTTCTTATCCGTTTGATTAATATTTTTCCTTACTTTGTTCTCTGTTTTCATTGCAAATCTTCTCTGTATTCTTTCCAGTGTCTGATTTATATTTGTTGACATGCTTAATTGTTATTTCATTCTTGTTTGAATTTGCTCATATAGGTTGATATATAACTAAACAGTTAAAGATTGACTTCAATTCTGATCTTGTTTTAATATTGTTCTGATTGCTAGTAATTGCACTCGCTTGGATGGACACCTCAAGTGCTATAATGACCATGATAGTGCATAGGGTTAATTGATAGTAAAATCATGTTATCAATTTGGTGTTGTTGCCATTTGGATGTGTATCCAGCAGGGTGGTCTCTGTTCCGGGAGAATAGCAGGGCATTAACAGCATGGATGTGGATCCATAAGGGTGGTCTATGTTCCGGTGAGGTACCAACTATAAACTTTCCTTGTATATATCATTGTATATTTCTTTTTTTGTTGGTGTAGGATCTTCCTTCAAGCTTTTATCCACGCAAGGGACTGTGTGATTTAAGTATGGGGGAGGATTCTAGAGGATATTGACTATGTTTTCTGTATTCTTAGTTTTCATTTCATTGTAGTTCGTGCATATCATATAAGTTATAGGAAAACCAAAAAAAATTTAACTTAAAAAATGAATTATCACAAAAACATAGTGTTCCTATAGCTGCATTCGTGTAGGATTGAATCTTGAGTTTGCACTGGAATTACGAGGATCTAACCGTATAGACTTGCTGCTTTGCTTGTGCATATCGAGCTTGTTTAGAAAATTATGACCGCACCATACTAGGAATGTTTAACTTGAGCTTCACACCTTGATTGAAACATACTTTGATATGATTTCATTCCTTGCTAAGTGATAATCTTAATTTTGACTATAGATTATCGAGTCTATGCATCGACTTTGAGCATGGGGATACCAGATAATACTTGGATTTCCTTTACCTTTTTGCATATATCTTGTTAATCCAAGTACACTCCCACCATGAAACTTACCTCCTTTCAAACCGTCCATTGCTTGTTGTGTGATATGTGAGGCTTATTTTTTTGTTTAAACGTTGCATAAAGTGTTAAGTGAGAACCGACAAGAGCATGACTTCATGTAGATGTTGATTCAGGATTTTTGAATCAGTTAGGACTAGGTAGTTTTGAACTTTGGGTATGGGAAGCTTGTGTTCAGTGCGTGGGAAAATAATGAAAATAAGAAAGGGTAAAAAGTTCTAAGCTAGAAAAAAAGAGTTTAAGGGGAGAAAGGTCTGAAGTTATAAGTGTTCTAGAAAAAGTTTTTGGGAATGGAAGTATGAAAAAGGTTCCAAGCATTGGAAAGAAAAGAAATAAAATATGGTATAAGAAGAAGAACCATTGCCTAGGGTTCCGCTTTGTTTGAGTTTTATTAAGCATCCTAGTCCATTTAAGTGATCCACTAACCAATGACTCCCACTCCTCATGAACCCATTTTCTCATCCGTTTGATTAATAGCTTTATTCTTTGTTGATATACTCAATTTTTATTTCATTCATATTAAATTTGCTCATTTAAGTTGATAGATGATTAAACTGTTAAAGATTGGCTTGAAGTAGATTGTACTAATCTTGTCCAGATTGCTAGTAGTTGCACTCTATTGGATTGACACCTCAAGTGCTATAATGACCATGATAGTGCATAGGGTTAATTGATAGTAAAAATCATGTTATCATACACTTGTTAATACTAATGCAACTGAAAAATAGTGAGTAGTACATGTTTGATGGTTGTGATTCTAGTTTGCGATAGTTTATTTTTGATTGAGTTGTACTTATATTTTTTCCTTCAGCAAAAGGAAGCATAGATTGTTAGTACTCCATGTACAGCTACAAATGAAGTATAAGACACACTTAGGCAACTGTTAGGACCTGATAATTCGGATGGATTGAGGGCAATGAGTAAAAACATGACTAAGACTAGTTAGCTTGTTTCTAGGTAAAAATAAGTATATGGCTGAAATGATGGAGAAACAATTTCATCTCCAACAAAAGGTAAATAAGTTAGAAGATGTGATTTCCAAAATGAATATCCAGGTGAATACTTTTCTGTAACTTTGTTGCATCATATGACTTACTCATACAAATGTCTTACTTGCATCTTCTTTTATTTTACAGAGACAAGCAACTGAAGTTGGTTAAATCTCAGTTACTAAGGTAAGTAAGTTGGTGAAGATAGTATCATTGTTGAGTGTCGTATTATTTATGATGATCCAAATGAGATTTTCAATGAAAGTCTTTTGGGTCCTTCAGATGTGAAGGTACTAATTGAAACTGCTACTATGCCATAATCTTTTCTCTGGAGACTTGTGGCCAAGATGTCCACTATTAAGGAATCTGTTGGATATATGATTGCATGACCTGCTTTAAAGTGTGATAATCTTGAAAAGGGAATCCGACCCAAAGATATTGCTCTATTGGTAAGTACAATGTGACTTGGACTAACTCAGAATTATACAAGTAAAATCAGATTTACATTCACATATTGTTTATTGAATGTGTGTTGACAGGGACCAAGAGCAAATTCTATAAACAAGTGCAAATTACTGGATTTGTCTATATGATGTAGAAGTGGCTGAAGGACAGTCGCATACAAAAGAACCTAAGGCGTTGGTTAATGGTCTACCTCTAGGGCCGAATGCAGTCAACGTTTTAGTGGATTTGGTGTATATTCCAAAGACATTTATATGGAGGCCGACAATTGATGTGGCATACTTTGAGCATTGTATGAAGTCTTTTGTAGCATGGCTGGAAAATAAAGTTGTACGTGACGACACTACAACTCCAACAGGTCAGACGACTTCAACTTTGAATGTTGCTTCAACAGTTAAGCCAACAGACGACAAATCTACTGAGACATCTCCAACAGCATGTACAAAATCTGTTGCAATTGTTTTGAAATCTCTTCCTCAAACTCTAGCGACTGGTCTCAAAACTCCTATAAAGAAACTAGCTTCCAAGTCTTGTACTAGTAGATTTCCAATATTTATATATTTGTTATGTTTAATATATTGATTATGGTTATGTTTTCTGGAATTATGATGGATATATTTTTAAACATGGTAGCGTAAACATGTAAGTGGAGTTATCAAGGAAAATCAGAAGTGCAAGTTACTATACATCGGTGAAAAGAAGCAAGTTGTCGCTGAAGGACGTGTGCATTCGATAAACCCTGACCAAAAGGTACATTTTGTTCCCTTGCGGTCTAATGCAACCAGAGTTTGGGTAGAGATAGTGAAAATAGATGATGCAGCAGTTTAGAGGTCGTCTCATGAAATTGAGTATATGAAAGATGCATTTGATTCATTTATTGCATGGCCAATGGATAAATTGGTCATCTTTTGAAGTTAGTAAACTGGGTAAGTAATGTTGACGTTGTAATACTTGTGTCTTATCTGTAAACGTAATAACAAAACCAATATTCATCCATTGTTTATATTTACATGGAATTAAGAAACTTTGGTCCAGATTAGCTAGTTTTAATTAATTTAAGACTAAGCTAACATAATTGTAGTTTGTTTTTTGTATCTTTATTTCAGACGTATGTTATTTAGGTTGAATGAATCTGCAGAGTTGTGACATGTATGTAGGATTAAACTCAAACTGTATTTAACTTGTTATATTGAATGACAGTGTATTTTTAAACGTAATATGAATTTATATTTTGCAGATTAGAAATTAGATATAATAATAATAGATAGAAGTGCAAAACTACATATAATGGCAAAATAATGTTGTAATAGAATATTATATCGATGATAACAATAGATTTCATTTCAAAATTATATATAATTGCAAAAGTAAAGCGTTGTATTATATCGACGATAGCGATGAAAATGAGCAACTAAAAATTTAATTACAGCTAATGTATGATAGCAGATTATTTGCACTAATAATGTATGTTTTTTTTTTGTAATGGTGGTTCTTTATAGTTATGGGTGGTGTTTTGCGTTCTAAGAATATAGAGAGCTCACTTGGGACCCAGTATAATATCTTCGCTTCGAGACCGGACCTCCCTTTTTGAACTCTTCTGCAATGTTCGGTATTTTAGTTCACAAAACTTCATGTCTTTGTCACCGATTGTTCCATTCTCTGCAACAATAAGTATTTCTGGAATGAAGCATTTCTAAATATGACTGGATTGATACTCTCTAAACACCAATGGCAAAGAACAATATATGTAAATTACGACATACCCACAATAAATTTAGCCTCTGAAAATCCTCATCACATGCCTTGACACACAATGTCTGCAATGCCTCTAAAATATCGAAAATTTCACCTTTAATTTCACCGTTAAGTCCTCTTTCACTTTTAAGATGCCTCATGTTCTCGCCTTCCGTCTCTCATTTTCCCACGTACGCGGAAAATACGTATTTCTTTGTTTAATTATGGGTCGACGATCCAAATCCCCTTCAAAAGTTTTGAAAACTTCTAAATGTACCCAAAAGTATTCCTAAATCCATTTACACATTTGTGAGTGTTGAAGATCTATTTCTCCCAATTGAAAGTGCAAAATTAATTTTCCCCCAATTGGTATAATGTATTTGGTTTCGACGACAGTGGAAGGTTACGGTCCGAAATTTCCGACATATATTCTGACAATTATCGAAAGATTTGGCAAGTTTAGAAATCCTGTCGGGAGATGTCAGAAATCTTTGACCACCACCGACAACGTCTAGTTTCCGACACTTATCAACGATACCAGTAAAAAGCATTCCCCATGTGGTGTTTTCATTAACAACCAAAAGAGGTATATCTGTCAATACCCGTCGAAAACAGTAGGAAAGTGCATCTTTATAATCACAAACGATCTTCTTTCGTCTACACCTTCATTTTTCATAAATTACAACACAAAATATCAAATATATATTTTCGGGTTTGGATGGATCAAGAAAGAAATGATCTGGAAACGGGGTTACTTACCGCAGAGTATGCAGATGGGATGAAACAATTTATGGAGTTTGCTGGAAATCAAAACATAACTCGTGAAACAGGTAAGATGTATTGCCTATGTCCTAAATGTAAAAATATGAGATTTATTTCAGTAAAACAAGTTTGGCTTCATCTTTATAGTAGAGGTTTTATTCCTGGGTATAAGTATGGTACTCGCATGGAGAGGATTCATCTATGCTTAATTTTGCTAGTAATAGTGCAAATATGGATGGTGAACTATGCATGAAGAAGTTGAATGTATGGTTAATGTCAGAAGTGCTACTGAATGTTATGGGTGCGAGAGTGGACTTGAGCGTTGATGGCGAAAACATAGTTGGTTCAATTCAGATGGTGAACGATGCATTCAGAGAGAATATTACTGCTTTTGAGGAGGGAATAATTAGAGGGGGAGAACCAAATCTTGAAGCACGGAGTTTTTACAATATGTTGGATGCAGCGAAGAAGCCGTTGTATGGTGGATGTGAGGATGGCATATCTCCGTTATCGACTGCAACTGACTTGATGAATATCAAAACATATTACAATTTAGCAGAGACATGTGTTGATGCGATAGCTAATTTGTTTAGCATGAGTCTACCCAAAGATAATATTGCCCCAAGTTCTTACACGGAGGTTCATAAATTGGTCGCCAGACTTGGGTTACCGTACGAGATGATAGATGTATGTATCGATAATTGTATGATTTACTGGAGAGAAGATTCAAATATGTTGCAATGTCGATTTTGTCGTAAACCTCGGTTTCAGGAAACTGGTGGTAGAAATTGGGTCTCATACAAGCAGATGTGGTATTTGCAACTGGGAGATAGGTTGAAAAGGTTATATCAGTCAGAGTGTACTGTAGCTGCAATGAGATGGCATGCAGAACATAATTCACATGGAGAGATTGAACACCCTTCTGATGCGGAGGCATGGAAACATTTTAAGTCAGTTTATCCAGATTTTGCAGCTGAAACCAGGAATGTGTATCTCAACTAATGTAGAGATGGGTTTAGTTCGTTCGAGAAACACAAGAGACAATATTCAGTTTGGTTGGTGATTGTTACACCATACAATTTACCACCCACATTTTGTATAAAGTCAGACTTCTTATACCTAACAGATGTAGTCCCAGGGCCTGATCATCCAAGAAAATCACACAATGTGTTTTTACAGCCACTAATTTATGAGTTGAACCAATTATGAGAGAGTGGTGTAGAAGTGTTTGATGTGTCAAGTGAGATTAATTTTAAGATGAAAGTTGTACTTATGTGGACTATAAGTGACTTCCCTGCCTACGAAATGTTGTCTGCGTGGACGACACACAAGAGAATGTTATGGGTCGAGTGTCAGTTGCGAATTCATATCCAATGTACTGCACACGAGGTTATGCTTTCAAAATTCTCTGTGAGGGGATGAAAAGACCCACTTCTGATTACAGTGTTTCTTCGACGTTTGGTGACACGATTTACTACGATGTTCTACGAGAGATATTGGAGGTGAGCTACCCATGACTTATGGGTTTGAAATGCATAGTTTTCAACTGTGATTGGTACGACCCTACTATAGGAACCGGTGTGCAAATCAATGAGTATGGTATTACGTCTATTAATTCTAGACGTAAGCTTCAACACGATCCTTTCATACTTGGGTTACAAGCAGATCAAGTGTGCTACCTATCATACCCACAAGTCTCAAACAGGAGAAACAGTTGGATTATGGTGGCATCCATAGACCCACGAGGAAGACTCAATGGACATTCAGAACACGATCCTATGCAGCAAGCAACGCCAGGGATACTTGGACCGCTTGAGATTGAACTTGGTATTGATCTTTGTGTAGATGTCACAGAACAAGCAGATGCTACAGTCCATGATGAATCTGATGACTATATTGGAGAGTTTGGTGATGATTCACCCGCGAGTTCTACCGACGCGTCCAACGACTTTTATTTTGCTTCCGATTAATTTGTTGTTTAAAATATTGGAATAAAGAAGACTTAATATATTTAAGAATATTAAAAATAGTTATTTGCAAACGAACATAATAAAACAAATTTTATATAAATTTAATTACAAAACTAAGGTGGTTCCGACGTGCACCGCCGCCGCCTGTCCTGCCATTGCTGTCGTTTGTTAATCTCCATAGCTTCATTCTGGATTTGCCTCTCCGCTTTGGGCATAAGAAGGTCAATTGCAAAATGAATTTTAAGCTTGAAATTGATAATTTTACTTTCGTTATTTTGTAGAATCTGGGTCGAATAAGACTTTAGATTGATAACATAGACTGAAACATAGTGCATTATAGATACAGAATTGCCCAAGGCGAACGAATCGGAGTTGATAAGAGTTGGTTTCGGCGATAGTAAAACTAGTATAACTTGAATCAGTTATACAGACTTGAATCAGTTGTACATTCTTTAGAATCTAGCTCTAATAAGAAGCTTAATTTCATAGTTGATTATTTGGTAGAATCTAGCTCTAATAAGACTAGACATTGGTAACAATTGTAATGTATACGCTGAAACATAGCGCATTATAGATTTAGAACTGCCTAAACAATTGATTGCATCTGAGTTGATAAGAGTTGGTTTTTGCGGTAGTTTAAACTAGTATAACTTGATAACTTTTACGGTTATGACCAGTTATACAGAATTGAATCAGTTGTACATTCTTTAGTCGCATTTTTACATTGGGCTGATGAAGAAGCTTAATTTCATAAATGGTAATTTTTTTGGGTTATTTGGTAGAATTTGGCTTGTATAAGACTTGAATATGGTCATAATTGGGTGAAACGTGGTGTAGTGCATTATACAAGTAAAACGTGAGTATACGTGATGATGTGGATGTGTGTGGTTATCTAGCCTACATTGATGAATATAATCGTAGCACGACAACATTGTTCGTGGATGTCATAACTAGATCGGAAGAACCTGAGGAAAGAATGTCGAGACAAGTGTCGATAGCAGTTCAAAGCTTTGTTGGTTGTAATGATGGTTAGGGAGGAGCAACTGCTATTACAGTATATTCTCCACCAGTTAGAGAGAATGAAATTGGACCAGAAGATGGTGATGTGGATATTAGTGTTGAGAGATAGGATATTGGTGATGTCTATATAGAACGTCCACCCGTTGTAGAGAGTAGTCAGTTTGCAGAGGAATGGGAAGACGGCTTAGGTTTGAGTTTGCATCAAGAATTTAAATATAAGAAGACATTGCAAGAAGTTGTGGATAGAGTATCATTTGTCAACAACTTTTGTTTTGCTATTGAAAGATCTGAACCCAGTCGGTTGTGGATTGAATGTAATAAAGAAGGCTGCAAATGGGGTGTACGAGCATCAAGATTAGAAATATGGATATTTTCAGGATTATAAAGTACACAATGCTCTCGGGCTAGTCAGAGCGAGAGTAGTGGCACAAAGAGGCACTGCACGCCAGAAATAGTTGCAAGTCTTTTGCAAGAGGATTTTCCTGGACAAATGAACACTCCAACTTCTAAAGTTATCATGGGTCTTGTGAAGACAAAACTTGGCGTGAGTATATCATACTCCACTGCGAGGAGAGGGAGAAAACTTGCTATTGATAGGCTGCGTGGCACTCCGGAAGAAAGCTACAAGATGATACATTCCTATTTGTACGAGTTACAGAAGGTAAATGCGGGTATAGTAACACGGGTGCAAGTAGATGAGAATGGGAAATTCAAGTACCTTTTCATAGCCTTGAGAGTTAGCATCGAGGGGTTTAGGGTGATGAGGAAAGTGATTATTGTAGATGCAATATTCCTCAAAAACGGATATGGTGGTGTATTAGTTTTTGCCATTGCTCAAGATCCTAATCGGCACCATTATCCAATTGCGTATGGTTTACTAGATGGAGAGAATGATGCTAGTTGGACATAGTTTTTCCAGACTTTGAAGATATGTAGACCAGATTCTTCTGAATTGGTATTTGTAAGTGATAGGAATGCTAGTGGGGCTTGTGTCGGAGCAGAAGGCGGAGATGGGGCTTGTGTCGGAGCAGACGGCGGAGGTGGTAATCGTGCTTCCACATCCTGGTTATACATCGCTTCAAACATGATTCTCTTCCCAGCACGGATACATTGTCTCCAGCTTTCAACCTCAAAGTCATGAGTTTCATCATCCTCCTCTTCTGTCATTTCAGCCAGCAAACTACGCTTTTCATCTGTGCGTGGAGAGAGGGTACTGAAAATCTCCTGCAAAACAAATAAATCAACGACTAACTCTAATTATAAAAATTAGAAATCATTAACTAACCGTAGTTTTATCAAGGAGTTTGTTGATTGTTGGGAAAGAATATCCTCTCATGTTGGGATGTTGGAACTTGGACTTGCACATCCGAGGACAAGATGGGTCTGCGTCTGAAACTACCTCTTGGCAATTACTGTACAAGGTCGGTATTGACTCAAAAGCCAATAACTACAACCACAAACATATAAGGAAATTTCAGAAACACCACACAATAATTACATATCAAAAATTAAAAAATGTAAACTAACTTCAAGAGGAAGTACGAAACCAGGGATTGCCCAACCTGTACCCGACACTATGCCTTTGAAATGATTCATTGTATGCTCGATCTCATGAAGCATGTTCTCGAATGTCCATCCGCCCCAAGGAAACTTGTAGCAGTAATCCATATCATCCACAACCCTCAATAGGAAGCTATCGATCGTTGTTGCATCTGTTCCGCCTTTGGTCGGCGAGTAGATGACATGGCATAGGAAGTACATGACTAACATCTTCAACCGTTTGTCGTCCTGAGTAAGAGGTCCCCAGTTCTTCAAAATATGCTCCACATCCTCCTTTCTGATACTCATCCCCAAATGCCCCATATAATTCCTCTTGAACCTCGTACTTCCCGCTGTTTCCTGAAAATATGTCGTCTCATACATCCGACAGTTTAGACCAGAGATCAATGCATGCTCTCTTAACCCATAACGAACCGGACACCGTTCACAATAAACAAAACTTCTCTTTTGGTCTCCGTCCAAGCGGTTTGAAGCAGCAACATCCACATGCCCATGGTCATGTGGTTTTTCTCCATCGGCATATGGAATATATGCCAGAACTGCTGATAATTCTCGAACCATGCCCTCTCAATGTCAGTCAATGGAGGCTGCAACCCATCAAAAAATTGCTTCATTTGCTTTACATAGCACCGAGTGGAGATCTTCACTTTTTGGGTACTCCGTCGGATTGAAGTACATCCCAGTAGGAAGCTGTGCAGTCGATCCTTCATCCTGAAACACACATACATATAACGACGGAGTATAACTACAGAGTTGTACTAGTTTTACGAAAATATAGTATAACTAGCAAGTTATACTAGTATAACGACAAAATATAACTATAGAGTTGTACTAGTTTCACGAAAATATAGTATAACTAGCAAGTTATACTAGTTATACTTATCACCAAATCAATTCATCACAAAATCACAACATCAATCCAAATCAACAACTTAAAATTCCTACCAACTAAGCACAATAATAGCAGTGATTACAAAAAATTGTGTCTTATAACATTTCATCATCACTTCCCTCATGTTTAATGTATATTTCATGAAAACACACACACATATTTTCAGCAATTAATTACAGTGTATAACTACAGAGTTGTACTAGTTTTATGAAAATATAGTATAACTAGCAAGTAATACTAGTTATACCTATCACCAAATCAATTCATCATGAAAGCACAACATCAATCCAAATCAACAACTTAAAATTCCTACCAACTAAGCACAATAATAACAGTGAATACAAACAACTGTGTCTTATAACATTTCATCATCACTTCCCTCATGTTCAATGTGTATTTCATGAAAACACACACACATATTTTCAGCAATTAACTATAGTGTATAACTACATAGTTGTACTAGTTTTACGAAAATATAGTATAACTAGCAAGTTATACTAGTTATACCTATCACGAAATCAATTTATCACGAAAATTTAATTAGTAAAACTAGCAACTTATACTAGTTATACATACCATTGTGTCTTCAATGTATATATCCTCCATCGGTTCATCTTCCACATTTCCTCTACCACTGCCTCCTCTACTTGACCCTCCTCTTGTTCTAACCATGACTGCAAGAAAAAATAGATATGTCAACACATTATCTACATTACCTCAACACATTCTAATCAATCATCAACAACTATCAATTTCGAAATCCTAACAATTTCCAATACCAAATTCGAAACCAAAACCATAGAGAGTTTGAACCAAAACCATAGATCAATCCCAAAACCGCCCCCTTTGATGCCGAAATAGAATACAATACCCTAATCAAATGATAACCAATTACACTTTTGAAGATTTACCTTCAATTGGAGAGTTTGGTGGAGATAAATCTTTAATTTTGAGTGAAATTCAACGACGTTATACAGTAGTTATGCCAGTTTTCCGAAAGAGACTTCTGAAATGAAAGGAAGTTATGAGAGGGAGTTTCGAGTTTGATTTTCGCGTCAAATAAGAGAGATGGGGGAGAGTGGGATCGCGATTTTAGGGATTTAGTGGGGGGAGGGTATGGGTCGGGTTTTCGGGTTTGGGTCGGGTTTTAGGATATTGGGCCGAATTTTAGGATATTGGGTTGGGACTTATGGATTTGGGTCGGGTTTGGGCAATTTGGGTCGGGTTTGGACAAAATTCGCGGGGATAAAATTGGTCTTTTGACCTATTTTTTCAATTTTTTTTAATTCATTTATGTTTTTAGGTGGATTTTGAGACTCATCTTCTTGACAAAAGGTGTTATCAGACAATACCTTTTATAGACTATTATCAAACATCAGCTGGACCATATATAGTAATCTTTTAGATCCGAGACAATCCTAGGACCTCACAAATTGCATGTGAGCTTCAAAGTAGGAGATTAGCGTTCTGTGATCCGAGCTTTTGAATCAGAGATAGTTACAACAACCGGAGGGGAATATCTCTGCCCACATATTGTATGATAGTAATCAATTGACTAGCCGACAATGGACCACGTGGTTGTTCGTGTTCCTCGCCATGAGAGAGAGCTTTTTCATGGTGATAAGAAGGCTTGAAACTCTTTGTTCTAATATTCTTTTCTGAATCATCGATTATTTCGTTGAAGTCTTCTATTATCAACCACGGTGAGCTACGTGTAGATGCTAGAGCAGTTAGTTCCTCCAATAATTGTTTTTATTTTTGATTGCTCTGGTTCTCTGTAAGTGAAAGTATCAAAAACCATGTTGCTCTTGTTATAGATGGTTGTATCAATGTAGCTGTGACAAGATGAGATGGTATTAAGTCGAATTTCACTTTTCCAGTACAAAGCTAAACCTCCACCACCAAGGTTGTGAGGAGAAACAAAAATCTTTGAAGAGAAATTTATCCAATCCAGATTATGCAAAACGTAGTTCCCCATCTTGATCATGTTAGAAGTTGTGGGTTGTTTCTTGGGAACTTCTGATATTTGATGGAAAACTATATCTATCTTTTCCTTCAAATTTTACAAAATTTATTATCAAGCAAGAGAAAGAAACATATTACAAAACCCAGCCCAACTGTTTAATTAAACTAAAATATATGCCATATTGAAAAATCTATTTTTGGGTAAATTTTATTAAACATTTAAGAAAATTTACATGCTTATGAAAACAAAATTTTAAATTTTATTATATTAAATATAGTACTTGATTGATAAATCGTGTTTTAAAGCAGCAGTTCGTTCTCTTTAGTTTCCTAATCTAGACACGAAAAAATACTATGAAGGTTGAACAATAATGGAGTATATATAAACTATAATTAGATCAGATATTAGAATTTGATAGATATGATATAGCTAAAAAGGATTTGAATCTATCTAATACATAAAATCAAGAAAGCTAATTGCAATCTTTTCGGATCTTATGATCAACCGTAGATAGAAGTAGAGAACACTAAGGGATCACTACACAAATTTGTTCAAGTAATTATCTTTCAATCTTTAAATCATTTTCAATTAAAATGTTAGAAGAAAATCAAGAAGAGAAAACTGTATGATTACATGGAAAAATTACATCAAGAAATCAAAAGATAAAAAGAATCAATGAAGTGAATTTTTGTATAATACAAATGGTAAAAAGAACTGTTTTAAAACACCATTTCATTGTTGCAGCTAGCTACTATCTATCTTCTGAATCATTATACCAATTCCATCAAGAGGGGATCACCTTCAGCCATCTCTCGAACCAATTTAATGAAATCTTGTTCACTCGAGATGCTCCAAGGATGAACCGCAGGTGCTTCTGCAGAATACAAACTCAAAGACGAGTTTAGCGAAGCTGGTTCTGATTTATATACCATTGAATCTAGAACCGGGTCAAAATTATGAGGTGAATCCATTGACAAGAAGAACATAGGCACAGCCACTTTATAATGTAAATTCATATCGCTCTCGAGATTAACAAGATCCGTAAAGTAAGAGGCAAAGCGTTTAGGGACATAGAATACTTCCGAGCTACACATAGTTAAGGCTCTTTCGTCATTCTTCTTTGTGGCTTCCTTGTAATTGACTTGGAAATGAACCGGCATTGTACCAACAACTTTCTTCACTAGTTCAGCCTGAACTGAATACCAATCAGCATTTCCTGCTGGTTTCACTGTTGTCCACGACTCTGATACCTATATAAAAAGGACAATCCAACCATTGTTAAACACTGCTTTCAATACTGCACCCAAACCAAAATGAACAAACTTACTTCACAGAATTACCTTATCAGTAGTCCAGAGCTTAGTTTTGTCGGCCTGAAGTAAATTCCAGTAGTTAAGAACTGTATCATCTTCAACAAACAGAAAACCATCAGCGCTGCTGTACCTATCAAAGACCTTAGGTAGACGCCTGTATTATGAATAATAGAATCACATTTAAAAAAGTTCACATTGCAAAACAAAGTGGTTAGAATCTAGATTGTAGAGAAGTTCTTTAGTTACTTGTAAATGTGATCGAGTTTAGCTTCTTGGACGTAAAGATCCGAGTTTTTCTGAGTGGACAAAATGACAACAGTTTTGAATACTCGTCCGTAAAAGTAACTCCATTCAAGAGTTGTGCGTTCTATTGGTCCATTGCAGAACATTATAAGCACGATATTCCCGAAATTCTTCCTCCACTTAATCAAGTTCCCAATTTCAGAGCTCACTGTGCCTATCTCCTCGACCCCCAGGTGGACCGAAGGCAATTTCCTCGGAATAAACTCTTTTCTATCTCCATGACCGATGCTTGCTCGTGGGCGATCCAATCAAGTGACATCAACCGAGGTTGTTGTATCCAACCATAAGCAAATCCTGGAGCCAAGCAGCTGTGAATTTCACGTCTAGTTCTGTCCAAAACCCTTGTTCAGTCATTACAAAGCTCAAATCAAGAATCTTCTCAAAGAATCTATGCTTATCTGATCTCCAAGCAAGCAAGAATTTGATCAATCGATCGACATTGACATGTAGATCTTTCTCATCAGAGAAAGGGTAAGCTTCGACTTGATCATATCGGTGAACAGTTGGTGGATAAACAGAAACGTAACCACCAAGCTCCCATAAAAGCCTTTGTGCCCAGTAACCTCTAATCACATCTGAAGCCATGGAACTAACCGAAACAGGAAGCATTAAACCCCAAAACGCTGAGGAATGATATAGCGTGTTAAATGAATTCACAGGCACCATAATACCTTGAGGCAATGCCACTTTAGGAGAATGCTCGTCGAATATGATATCAAATGGTTCTAAAGTCGTCTTTCCTGTGAAGTAATACACAGAATCAACATCTGGTAAACCGTTTGAAATCCCTTGCTGAATAAACTGTTTTACCCACCATAAACCTCAGTGTAATACTCCTCCTGATTGATCTCTCCTACACTCTGTAATGGCAAACCTCTAGGCCAAATCGATCTCTGCCCAAAATGGATATACGGATTCACAACAGTTCGATTCGGGTTTTCGTGACTATACTGTAAGATTGGCTCTTGCCTAGCATCTTCTCCTATTAACTCTACATCAAAATGTTTCCCAAGATCTCCATCTATCACTTCACCACGATCATCTGCATCGTAGATCTTCTTTGCACCGTGCTGGATCGCGAACAAGTAACCGACGCTTTTGCGAACGAATGAATCATAAGGCAAATGCTCTAAAATCCGAAAATTCAGCTCGGCTTGAGCATCTAGAGATAGAAAAATCGCACCTTGGAGGATTCCAATCTTTAGGGGTTTAAAGAGTTTCCGATTGCTAAAACCTGCCACCCTTTAATCTTCACCAAACCCTTGAGCTCCTCTGTTGGGTACTTCGTCACCGACACAACGATCCATTTCTCCGTACGGAAATTAGCGTAAGGTGAGGTTTTGTCGGAGACGATTTGATCGAATTCCAGTTGATTTGAGGGCGAGTGAAAGATTGAATCGACTGAGTTGATTGAGATTGAAAGCAAAGCAAAGACGCAGTGTCGGTGGTGTTATATAGGAAGAAGAAAGCAGCGACGGTGACGACGAAGAGTAAGAAGAAAACGCTTCTGTAGAAATTGTCGGATACCCACGACGAAATATCTAAGCTTTTGGGTTCAATGGATCGGTTGCTAGGAACTTCTCTGATCCGATATTTTGGCGGCTTAGGAGCCACACGATCCTGAACCAACATCAGATTCGATCCCCTAAACCTTCAAAACGCAGAAACAAGCTGATTACAAATCAAATCACACACAAAGATTAGTGTAGTTTCCTTTTTCAGACAAACAAACAGCGACTCTCTATCTCTATCTGCAAATCGGTTGTTGTCGGAATTGGAGGTTGCTTATGCTTCAATTCAATGCAAACTCCGAAAGCGAAGTCGTTCGTTGAGCTGTGAGGTCAATGTCTTTACCCTTTTTGGGATTTTCTTTAAAAAATTCCTTTCTTTAATTACTGAAACTACATTGCCCACATCACTCATCTATGCGTCCAACAACTAAAAAGTAATGGCTGATCTATAGGACCATATAAAGCCATCAAATGAAGCAAAAACATAATATTAATTAACTAATTCATTTGCTAAATGATCATATACTACATATTTAAAGATGTGGAAGAAAAAAGAATAACGTGTAGTCTACAGAGACCAAATACTATTGCGTTTAATAATTACATTTAATCCTAATAATTTTGTTAAGATCAGGGAGCATATTGGCCAATTTTTGTTATTAAGAAAGAGAATTAACACTTACAATGAAGAAGGAAGAGAAACATTGCATGCATATCTTGTCTTTCACCAATAGTCTCCACAGGAGCAAGTTTCATTTTTGAAACGATGAAACCTTCTAACATCTCTTAAGATGATTTCTCTGTCAACAATCTTTGATATAAACTTTGTAGCAAGATGACAGTCATTACAAACCCAGAGGTTTTTAGCCACTCTGATAACGGAACCTGGTGATGTGTTAAGTATCCCAAAGGCAATTGCTAGCTTCTCGCTGTGTCCACAAAGCATAATCTCTTTTTCATCTTCTACTACATTGTGAAGAACACAAGATGTGTCAAGTACATATCCTTCGTTTCTCATTTTCTCCCACAATGTCTCTAGATATGCACGGAGCTTTTCACTTTGCGGGTGAGATGAGTCACCGGCACAAATTTATGTACTTCATCATTATACTCTATCCAGCTACACCCAGGTTCTTTTCTCACGCCTCGCTCTTTCATTGTGCTCCTTACCTCTTTAGCTTTATCCCAAAGACCTATCGATGAATATATATTGGCAAGTAGCACATAGTGACTAGCTACATTTGGTTCCAGTTGGATGAGATTTCGAGCAGCGATATCTCCGATTTCATGAGCAGATATGCTTCTTTAACTCTGCCAGCCCTTCCAAGCAAATCTACAATACAAGCATAATGATCTGAGCTAGGTTTAACTCCGTAATCGTTTTTCATATTGTGAAATATCCTTAATCATTCATTTACCATGCCTGAGTGGCTACAAGCTGAAAATACTGAGACGAATGTAACCTCATTTGGTTTTAATCCTTGAACCGCCATCATTCTTAGAAGATTTTCGGCGTCTTTCCCGTTTCCGTGCAACCCATAAGCCATTATAATAACATTCCAAGTAATAACATTTCTTATAGGAATCTGATCAAACACTTTTCTCGACAGGTGTAGGCAACCGCATTTTGTGTACATATCAACCAAAGCGCTTCCTACAGCCACATCAGTTGCAGAATTGTTCTTGATAGCGTAAGCATGGATTTCTTTTCCTTTGGCTAATGCTGATAGTGCAGCACAACTGGGGAGGATTGTCATCAGAGTGATGGAATTAGGTCTCAGACCAACTAGGCTAGTTTCCTCGCTTGCTTTTCTTTCGAGATTTTGCATCTTGTGTAGCACAAGAAGTGCGTCCTCATGGCATTCTGAGATTACATAACCTGTAATCATGGTGTTCCATGCAACTATATCTTTATCTTCCATTTTACCGAATATCAGCTTGGCGATATCAATCTTGCCCAGCCTAGAATACATATCCATCAGTGCATTGTGCACAAACCTGTCTCTATCTAAACCTCTTTTCATGAAAAATCCATGGATAGCTTCCTTTCTGGAGAATGCACCAGAACGGACACAAGAAGAAACAGCACCTGCCATTGTGGTTGTATTAGCCAGAAGGCCAGCAGTTCTTCCATTTCAATAAACAGCAACAACGCTTCCACATCATACTCGTTCTGGGCATATCCACCAATCATAGCATTCCAAAGACCAATCTTTTTATCAACGATTCCATCAAATACTCGCCGACCACTCAACACTTGCTTGCAATTGCAATACATGTCAACTAAAGCACTGCCAACAAAAGAATTTGATAAGCTTGGGCTTATCAATGAGTCTCAAGATACTGTAAAGAGACTTAGAGAGTAAGAATATAGATTGCTGATTTGATAAATGTAAAACTTAGGGTTGTGTCTCTTAAATACACGACGCTTTACGTTCTTTACAAAACACACCGTTTAACATAAATAGATAAGTGAATGAAACCTTTAAATTACAACTAGAGTCTCTCTCCATAGCTGAACCCGTTTCCTTCTGCAAGTCTTCCTCTTTAGCCACTTCGTCTCGACCTTTATTTCCTCTACATCACGGCAATGGAGTAAGCAAGCCTATCAATACCTCCCCCAATAGCAGCCACCTTGTCCTCAAGGTGGAAAATTGGGTACTGCCTCTGTAGATCCCCAAAACTTTCCCATGTGTTCTCGCAGTCCGGCAAGCCTTTCCACTTAACCAAAGCCTCCGACTCAGCTCTGTTCGGCATTCTTCGAGTTTCGAGGACTGCTTCCGGTTTTGTAACCCACTCCATGTTCTGTGATAGAATCTTGGGCAGCGGTTGGATCAGATTTCTTCAATTGAGAAATATGGAACACTAGATGTATGGAGCTGTGTTGTGGGAGTTGCAACTCGTAAGCTACATGTGCAATTCTCTTAAGCACCTTATAAGGACCGAAATATCATGGATACAATTTCTCATTTCTCTTCACAGCCATTGATTTCTGTCTGTATGGTCTCAGTTTCAAGTAAACAGTATCACCAACTTTGAAGAATAACTCCCTTATGTGTCTGTTGGTTGATGCTACCATCGTACTCTGGATGTTGCCCATGTCCACGCAGACTTCTTCCAACAGATCATCGCGTTGGGTAAGTATCTCCTCCACTTGAACATTGGCTGTAGGTATGTCACCGTAACACATAATTTTTGGAGGGTCTCGGCTATAGACAGCTCGAAATGGTGTCGTGTTGATCGTTGTGTGATGTACCGTGTTATAGGAATATTCTGCCCTGGCCAACCAATCAAACCAAGACTTTGGGCGGCTACCAACAAAACACCGCAAATACGCTTCTAAGCACATGTTTAACACCTCCGTTTTCCCATCCCTCTGTGGGTGATAGGCAGTGCTCTTATGCAGTTTCGTTCCTTGTATCTTGAACATTTCTCCCCAAAAACTGCTCATAATTTTTTGTCTCTATCGGAAACGATAGTCTCCGGGTAACCATGAAGGCGAACAATCTCATGTAAGAACACTTCAGCTACACTCTTTGCTGTAAATGGATGTTTCAGAGCTAAAAAGTGTGCGTATTTGCTAAGCCTATCAAGTACCACCAGAATTGCGTCTTTGCCTTGTGAACTAGGCAAGCCTTCAACAAAATCCATACTTATATTTGACCAAATTTGTGTGGGAATGGGAAGAGGTGACAGTTAACCAGCTGGTGTGAGTGTGGAATACTTACAGATTTGGCAAACAACACATTGTTCAATGTATTTGGCAATACTCTTATTCATTCCTCTCCAATACACCTCTCTGGCCATTCTTTTGTATGTCTTGAGTGTACCTGCTGACCTCCAATGACACTCTCATGAAATTGTTTCAGCAATTGTGGAATCAAGCTCGAGTCCTTGGGTAGCACCAGAGCATCTTCTTTGAATAACAAGCCCTGTTTCACTTGAAACCCTGCAACCACTAAACCCCAATGCTGCAGTTGACTCAGTATGCGTTGACAGTCATCATCCTTGCTCTGGTTTTTTACTTCCTCCAAGTCTAATGTTAATGTTGTCGAGGATTGAATCGTTTGGAGGGATTCAAAATCCTGCTTAGAGAGAGCATCAACTACCTTATTTTCTATGTCTGGTTTGTACTCAATTACGTACTCTAGGCCTCCAAACTTCGCTGCCCACTTTTGTTGTTCCCCTGCTAAGTGTTTTTGATCTAGAAGGTACTTAAGGCTCTTTTGATCTGTCTTGATCACAAATCTTTGTCATGTGAGGTAATGTCTCCACTTTGTGATTGCAAAAACAATAGCTAAGAGCTCCTTCTCGTACACAGACTTATGTTTCCCTTGTTTTGAGAAGGCTTGGCTTATGAAAGCTAAAGGTCTCCGATTTTGAGACAGAACAGCCCCAATACCTGAACCGGATGCATCAGTTTCAATGGTGAACTCTTGAGAGTAATCAGGGAGGCTGAGGGTCGGCAGCTCGATCATAGCATCCTTTAACTTCTGGAACGTTTCTCTACTTTCCTCATTCAATGCAAAGTTGTTCTTCTTGAGCTGTTGGGTCAAGGGTTGGCAATTTTGCCATAATACTTCACGAACCTGCGGTAGTATAATGTTAGCCCTAGGAAACTCCGCAGTGCTGTTACATTCTTCGACTATTTCCATATTACATTGCCAGCTACTTTCGACTTGTCTGCAGCCACACCTTCCTTTGAAATGTTGTGGCCCAAGTAAGACACCTCGTCTTGACAAATCGAGCACTTCTTTAGGTTCACATAAAACCTATGCTTCCCCAACAGCATCAAGACTTGCTCCAAGTGGTCTGTTTGTGCTTGTGCACTCCTGCTGTACACTAAGATGTCGTAAAAAAAGACGAGCACAAATTGACGCAGCAATGGTCGAAAGACTTCATTCATGACGCTTTGGAATGTTTTTGGGGCGTTGGTTAACCCGAAGGGTATTACAAGGAACTCGTAATGTCCCTCATGAGTGTGGAAAGCTTTCTTGGCGACATCTTCTTT